>ML820889.1:65342-141123 GCA_009831015.1 Picea engelmannii
CGTCTGCACATGGCGACAAGAACTCCACATCATCAAAACAACAATGAAGTCATTCATGGCACTGAATTAAGTTCATAGCATTCCAGAAGGGTCAAAAACTATACAAAGTAACCAAAAATTGAAGGGCACTTTACAGCAGCTTGGTGCGTGCGCATATGCGCAGGACAAAAACGTGTTTCTGGCGCATGCGCGCCCCGACACGCGCCTGTCAACACAAAAAGCCGCGCATCTTCTAATACGTTGCATTAATTGCTTAAGTCGGCCTCCTGACCGCTAATGGACCGACCCCCAAGATGATTTGACCTTCAGATCAGAGTCGGCTCTGCAAATTCGGCGAATTAATGGCTTAAGTGAACCCTAAACAGGTCCGTGTTTACACCGGAAGTTGGTTACGTGACCGCCTGGAAAATGCTATAAATAGCCGTGGAGACTCATTGTTTTAGCAGATAATTCAAAGCAATGTTACGTTGTCCAGATGATTCATAGCTCAGTCTTTGACAAGCAATCCATCAGCGGCCTAACCCAGAGTTCTTTCATCACTCAGTTTAGTTCTATTCATTTTGTAAGGAAAGCATTGTGTTGAGGGATTCGAAGGACCTTCCGCTGGAGGGAGAGGGAACCCCTATCTCTGTCTTCAGCGTGTGCTCTGGTTTCGCTAATAGATCAAGCCTTGAAACCATTGATGACTCCCTTGTCTCACGTTTGATGTTTTTGTTTATTTTCGAATTGTTATTTGCTTTCAGTTGTTAGATAGATTGTATTCTGTTTTGTTTTCTGTTTTCTGTTAACCCTTTTTGCTCCACAACATCCAGTTCTGCCTTGCCAAGCCCAACAGGGCATGCTAGTGCTCCCATTTTTGCTCACCCGGCGACGATTCGAGCACGAACAATAATTATTCGTAAATAAGCCTTGACAAGTTTATAAACATCAAGTGGTTAATTGTTGTATATTTTCTTTTCTTTTGATGAATTGATTAGGATTATGGTTGGTTTACTAATGAAAGTTTATGAAGTGTGATTCCTGTATCCATAGTTCAGTTCCTTTACCATTAGTTCACTTGTGGTACCCAACATCATTCGTTGGCATACTTCCACATCTCCAACTAGAATTCGAACACAAGTGTTTTGAAGCCAGGTGTCTTAAGATGGTTCTATGTTTATCATATTGTACCTTGGTCACATGTGTGAGCCTCCAACACGTGATCAAATCTTTGGTCAAAATTAACAATAATGTTTAGGCAACAATATTTAAATGCAATTTTCGAGCATATGAAGATGAATCTAAAATTTTTGGAACATGGGTTTTGTGTAGAACAACCTAAATTGTGTACATGAAGGATAGATTTCTTAGAATGTGAAAGATGGAGGAGATAGGGGCGAATATGTAAGCTGGGTTTTCCCATATCTACTGTTGTAGCCCATTTTCAAATTCTCTTAATTTGTAAAATCCAAATTGGATGTGATTTGACAGTTCTGGGTTAGGGGGATTGAATATTATCCTCCCCATTGAATCCTCTATAAAAATACATAGCCATAAAACAAAGAAATCATGGTTGTAATTTGTAAGAGAAATTAGACCTATGTGTGCATTATTGTAGTCCTCAAGTTTCATTATGCAATAATCAAGTGCTGATGTTTTTGTGCCTGTTCATAAATGTGTAAGTAGATTGAATTTTTCCAGCGGTGTTAACCAGATTGGGAAGGGCCCCTCAAAATTGGTAACAAAGTACCTTTGTGCATTAGTTTAGTTCACATTTGATTTAGTTTAGTATTTAATTCTATTTTGTGTTTAAAGAGTGGTATTTGATTCAGTCTATTTGTATTTAATTCAACTTAGTATTTAGTTTTTTAAACTCTTGCATCACTTTAATTTGATGAACTTGTAATTAATAGAATCATTAGAATATTTTTGGAGAACTATATCAATCATCATTCATGAGTATAGGAAGAATTGATGTTTAAAGTGAAATATTGTACTTTGATCCATTTATGAGATTAGATCCAAAAGATTGATAACTGATTTTATTTTGGTCTTTAATGTTTTACTTTTATTTAGATGTGTTCATGGATGGATAGATAACAAGGTTTTAATTGAGTCACGTTTACACATAGATGAACCATTTGGAGGTAATGTGTAGAGCTACTGTAGGATCTGTTATACTCACATCTAAACCATGAATGCAAGTGTCATCAATTTCTGTGTGTTTATCATTTCTGCATAATTTGACAAGTACTCTGTCTTTGCATTTCATGTTTATTGGGTTAATAACAGTAATTGGAATTCATTGACTTGTTGAATTAATCATATCCTAGAGTGAAAGAACACATGGTTTCCCAAGTGAAATAATGCAACATACACCTATCAATGAGACCCAAACCAATGAACCAATAACTGGTTCTAGATTTGATTTATGCTCCTAGGTATTTTTTTATTTCTTCACACACCGAAATATCAAGTGTTCATTAATTACACGATATTCCATTAAAGACATATCTATGCACATATAAGACATCTTGACATTGTATGCAAGGGACATTACAATCTTGGTATAGATATATGAATACAAGATAAGGTGTCTAAAATTGGTTTATGTGTGGTTTGACTGCATTTTTGATTTTTGAATTGATACCTTTAGTAGATAGGTTATAATATGGTATGATCCCACATTTCCTGTGCTTGCATATCGAAGTCTACTAAGTATTGGATTGATAGATTTAGTGTCAAGGATTTATGTATATAAGTAACCTGACATTTTTGGCATCATTGTTGGGCAGGTGCTAAAGGGATTAGAGCATAGGTAGGTTGTTTTCACAAGTTTCCTATTTTGTGTGTAATTTAGTTACAATTGCAACTTGGGGGAGGAGAAGTGGTAAGACACAAACATGACCTCATTCACTTTAGTAATTTTGTATGAAACCTCGTTGTTTCCTTTCATGAAAATGTGTTTCCTTTTCCGCAAATGAGTGTGTTTCCTTTTATGCAAGTGAGTTTTATTTGCTAAAAGATAAATCATGTGAACAAATAACTTGGTGACAATAGGGTCTTAGTAGCATGAGGATTTTAAACACGTGACGATTTTCATATTTATTAAAGTTTATTTGAGTAGTGTGCTTTCATTTCCATTGATTTCATTGATTTCCTTATTTTTAGGCTTTGTAAGAGCCCCATGCACTAAGCTATGTTGCGAGAAAAAAAATCTTTACCAGTGAGAAGAAGTCAAGAATGTTCAAGAATCTGTTGAGTAAAGAAGGTGTTACTTCAAGAAATTTCTCAAACCCTTGAAACAGTTGGAAACATCTCAACATATCATGAGTAGAAAATTTTGATAGAAATTGGGAACATTCCCGCACTCCAGGAAGTGATAGAAGAGAAAAAAATCCATGTGCAACATAAAAAAGAAGACCTAGAGGAGATAAAAAAATCCATGGACAACATTTGATGGAGAGAAAATAGTAAGACCTGATATTGAGGAATTTCTAGCATGCCCATCATCAGATCCTTTATGCATTCAAGAGACCAATAAAAAAATAGTGGAAGATATGCATTGCATGAAAAAGGGGGACATGAAAAGTAGTTTTGATGAAGAAGTAGACCACGGGAAGCATGACTACTCGGTTCCTATCAACCATTAGACTAAAACACCACTCTATTTTTCAACATTTCTTGACATATTCACAATCAAAGCAGTTGGTTCCTCGTATTTTGGTGTCCCTCAAAGCATATCTTTAAAACTTGAATATGAGAATATTTGTAATCTTGTTATGCACATGGAACCATTGGAAATACTCCTACACTTGTTCCAGGTGGATATTGGTGGCCACCTACCTATTCCAACTATCTCCTTGTGTCTATTTTTTGTTCAACACGTTCTTCTGTACTTCTTTGTAATTGTGGGTTCTACACTTCTGGGGCTATCTGAAGTCCCACACATCCTCTAGGTGGATACAGGTGGCCTCTCACCTAATCCAACTGGATTATTTTGTATGTTTTCATGTCAGGACATCTTGCTGTACTTCTAGGGTTGTTTTGGGGCCCTAAATGTTGTTTTTTTTGGCTTGCCACAATCAAACTATAGACAAAGTCAGATTCTGATGGTGAAATGTGTAGTTCTTTGAAAGACCTTTCCAACGGGCTATCACGCGCTTAAAACAGAGGTCATATGCAAAAGTTACGACCCTTGGAAGTCGAGGTACCAAATTACACCAACTTACCCATAGGGCCCACATGACTTTGGTGTTTCACCTTCTAGGGTTAGGTTTTTGGATGTCTAGGGTTTTGGCATTCATGAGTAATATCAAAAAGGCCTCTGGAGCCTCATTGTAATTTTCTTCTTAGACAGATGCGCGTAGTAGCTACATCTCTTCTCAGAGATAGCTACCACTATTCGAGCAAGTTTTTCGGTTTTACAGTTTCAGCCTATTTCATTATTGAATAGAAGATATTGTTCACTGGATATTTGTGTTATTATTCATATCTCTGTGTTTATGGTATTCGGTTTGTTAATCAGTTCGTTCCGCTCCAAAATCTAGATAAACACTTGAGAAAATGAATTCTGTTTTTTCAAGTAGAGTAGGACAAAGTAATAAATGAATAAATAGAGTAGTAAAGAGAAGAATAAGTCCATTTGTGAAAGCTAGTTTACTGGCGCAATTGGACATTAGTTTTGCTTGAAAAACATACAACTAGTAGAAAAAATTCTCAATTAAGTTCTACATGTTGGTTCAATCTTGTATTATGGTTCTTCAAAATCATTTGTGTTTTTCTCATGTTGGACAATGTGGGATTCCTTAAGGCCCACCTTCTGACAAATCTTGCCCCATCGACTCCAACACATCATCTAGGATCGAGATTAAAGATATTTATAATTCCTTCGAACTTGTATGCCTCAATGACAAGTTTCCTTGCTGATAGCAGTGGAGATGCATTAATTCCTCATGACTATTAGATCCTACAAGTACCTTGACTCCAACACATTCATTCATTCCTGACATGATGCATTAAGGTACCTTGACACTCATTAACATCACTAGTGAGTTGTATTGCATTGGTTAATGATTTACATTAATGGGAAATAATCCAAGGATTTCATTCTATGTTCGACTTCAAGTAAAACCATTCACATAGATTAAATTGTACCCATAGGGGATAGGGAAGAAGACTATATGGTTTAATGATCCTAACAAACAACTTGCAACAATTCATTTTTTGTTCTAAAGTTTCTTTCTTCAACATATTATTACAATACAAAATTGCATTTCATTTCTGCAACATGGTATAGTTCAACATATTTGATCAACATTCATCATCTTCAACATCCTTGCTCAGATTTTCAAGTGTCCATCAACCTCAGTCTTTTCTAGCAACAATATTTTCTTCAAGCGTTCCCATGATCTCTCAACTCTAGTACACCTTCTATTCAGCCTCTAGTCACCAGACATCATGTTCCACAAATTTCTACTTCAGCCTACAGTTCAAATATGAATTCTAAGAAAAGGTAAAACTTGAGGTAAAACCATCTATAAAACTTTTTAATTTGTTGAAAGTTTAGGGAATTATGACAAATGAATACTTAAGCTTGTAATTCATCCCTCACCATCATTCATTTTATCTTTTTCATCACTCCACTCCATTGTTATATAACCATCCCTTTCACTCTACACTTTCCCCATTTTTAGCCTACCCAGTGGATGTACCCAACTATAAAGAAAATATGCACCGTGTTTCAAAAAGACATTAAGGTGGTATGCTATTCATTATGACAAAAATCAAAATTAGTACCAAAATCACTTCACCGTGTTCTTCCTTGTCTATATCTTTCAACAAAACTTTTCGTAGAGGTCGAAGGTATACTATTTTGTCCTTACTACTTGTTTACACATATGAGAGAAGAAATTTGGTTATGAAAATGTAAAAACATAGTTTGCAAATATGTCTCATGTGCCACCAAATGCATGCATGTAAATGACAAGTATACCAGACAAGGGATTCCACATCAAGTACTTTATTTTGTTTGTATGAGGAAATTATATACATTTTTCCTCCACCTATTTTATACCACCATTCTTCATTCTTTTACACTTCATACTCTCAACCATCTCTTCCATTCTTGACCCATCTCTTGATTGTACTTTTCTTTGTACTCTGTTCAAAATAAATCAAGATCAAAAATCTGTTCTCTGTGATAGTAATAGAAACTCAACATACAATAACTTCACCATTTGAACTCTCTTGTTCATGAGGACATCAATATTCTTTCAAACGGTTGAAGGAATAACACTTCATTATTTCTACCTATTCAAACATATGTCATAGGAAATCTGGTTGTGCAAGAGAGATAAATAAATTAGTATATAATGTATTCAAGCACCATCCATGTAACATGCAAATATCAAAGTACAACACATAGTTTTGCACATATCAGTCCCCTACTTCATTTGCATGAGGCCATGAAAACCCTCAAGCGTGGGGGAGAATATTATGATGAGCAACCATTGTAAGTTCAATATTCCTATCATGTATTCTTTGTCAACATTTCACTTTGTCTCCATTGACCACCTCTTTGTTACATTTCATCCTTCATGAGTCATTTTCTTGTCCTTTCCATTTTTTATTCAACATGATCCAATGAAACTATACTTTTTTTATGACGAGTCTCATGATGACAATGTTTCTCAACATGAAGAATTATACTCTATACGTTCCCCTCTTCAATGCAAACATCTCTTTATGTTGAGAAATTTGGAAAATCTCTTGTTGACAACAGTCTATGGTAGTATACTGTGCCATCACAATGCATGTTTTGATGAGCAACACACATGGACATAGGTATAAATGGACATTATCATGGACATTGGCACAATGGAAGCCGAACTCTGTTTTTCCATTGTCCACAAACTCTAAACCTTTGACATGAAAATGGCTTTGTCACTTATGAGATGGTCATGATTCATGGGTTTTCCATGAATGGTATTTTACTATATCCTGATTTCTCTCTTAAGTATTTATAGTTGCATCTAGTGTGGTTCTCAACATTATGAAAGAAAAAAATAGAACCAACTCCCATCCATATTACTATATATATGTCCACACAAAAAGAGAATGGATCTGCACTAAATTTGGGCATTTTATAGACAAGCTAGGTATTGACTTTACAAATTTGCCAGAAATTTCAAAAAACAGTTTCATCATTGGCTTGTGGGATAAACATTAGCTTGTTGTTTGCACAAAGAGCATATCTTGGCATTGACACGATTCTAGTTTTGGCACAGAGTTGAGAATAATAAAGGGGTATTTGGTAGCCATTTTGAAAATAATAAAATCTAATTCCAACGATATGGGTGTGGTTGCAAGATTTAGTTACAACAAACATATTTTGTGGGTGTCTTCAAAGCAGGGCTTAAAAGGACGAGAAATTAGTTCTCTGAACATGAGTCTTTTATACATTAGTCTATTGACCCTACCATGCTCATATTCAATTACCTTGACTTCCATACACAACATACTCAACCTATCAAGCAAACACAATTAGTATGTATCCAAATACCATTTCTTTTGCATGAGGACATGCAAACCCTCGGGCATGGGGGAGATGTTGGGTTGCAAATTCGACATCCTTATCATCACCAATTCATCCCTTTGTGATCATCCTTTCACTTATTCAATGTTGCTTTCACCATAATTCTTTGTAAATAAGCCTTGACAAGTTTATAAGCATCAAGTGGTTAATTGTTATCTATTTTCTTTTCTTTTGGAGAATTAATTAGGGTTATGGTTGGTTTACTAATGAAAGTTTATGAAGTGTGATTCCTATAGCCATAGTTCAGTTCATGTACTATTAATTCACTTCCGGTACCCAACATAATTCATTGGAATACTTCCACATATCCAACTATAATTCAGCCACAATGGTTTTGAATCCATGTTTCTTAATATGGTTCTATGTTCATCAGATCACACCTATGTCATACGTGTGAGCCTCCAATTCATGGTCAAAGATCTAGTCAAAATTAACAACAATTTCTAGACAATAATCTTTAAACATGATTTCCAGGTAGATGAAGACGAATCTCAAAATTATGGAACATGGGTTTTGTGCAGAAGAACCTAAGTTGAGTTGAACACAAACATATTTCTCAGAAAGTGGAAGCTGGAGGAGATAGGGGAAAATATCTAAACTGGGTTTGCTCAGATTTACTATTGCAGCATGTTTTCAAATTCTCTTAATTTGTAAAATCTAGATTGGATGTGATTTGACAGTTCTAGGTTTGGGGGATTGAATATTATCCTCCCCATTGAATCCTTGATATAAATACATAGCCCTAGAAAAAATAAAGCATGGTTGTAATTTGTAAGAGAAATCAAATCTATGTGTGAAATGATGTAATCCCGAAGTTTCATTGTGCAATAATCAAGTGTTGATGTTTTTTTGCTTGTTCATAAGTGTGTAATTGGATCAAAGTTTTCTAGTAGCGTTAACCAGATTGTGAAGGGCCCCAGTGTTATAGAATAAAATGCCACACCTATGCATTTTTTCTATGGCCTACCCTTCCCTTTGGCTTGCAAAATAAAAATCCCACCTTGCCTCATCCAAGCTATCTAAAAACCATGAATTTTCAACATATCTGTGGGTTTCCTTTGAGAAACACGTGGACATCTGTGCCCTTATAGTGTGCAACCTATGGATTCCCTAAAAATAATGAAAAATAAAATACTTCCGAGATTCCGGGCAGGTTTTTCGGTTGGGCTCGTTTCCCAATGTCCCCAAGCCCATATAAAACAGATTTCAATTTCCCCAACCCCTTTGGGATAATATAAAAGCACCTTTGAGGGAAATGATGAGGACAAGTCTGATGGTGAAAAGTTACGGTGAAGTTGAAAGCTAGAGGAGATAGGGGAAAATCTCTAAACTGGATTTGCTCAGATTTACTATTGCGACTTGTTTTCAAATTCTCTTAATTTGTAAAATCCAGATTGGATGTGATTTGACAGTTCTAGGTTTGGGGGATTGAATATTATCCTCCCCATTGAATCCTCGATATAAATACATATCCCTAGAACAAATAAATCATGGTTTTAATTTGTAAGAGAAATCAAATCTATGTGTGAAATGATGTAATCATGAAGTTTCACTGTGCAATAATCAAGTGTTGATGTTTTTTTGCTTGTTCATAAGTGTGTAATTGGATCTTAGTTTTCTAGTAACGTTAACCAGATTGTAAATGGACCCACTATTATAGCATACAATGCCACACCTATGCATTTGTGCTATGGACTACCCTTCCCTTTGGCTTGCAAAATAAAAATCCCACCTTGCCTCATCCAAGTCATCTAAAAAACATGAATTTTGAACATATCCGCGAGTTTATTTTGAGAAACATGTGGACATATGTGCCTTTATAGTGTGCAACTTGTGGATTCCCTGAAAATAATGAAAAATAAAATACTTTCGATATTTCGGGTGGGTTTTTCAGTTGGGCTCGTTTCCCAACATCCCCAAGCCCGTATAAAAAAAATTTCAACCTCCCCAACCCCTTTGGGAGAATGTAAAAGCACCTTCGAGGGAAATGATGAAGACAAGTCTGATGGTGAAAAGTTATGGTGAAAGTGAAAGCTGGAGGAGATAGGGGAAAATCTCTAAACTGGGTTTGCTAAGATTTACTATTGCGACCTGTTTTCAAATTCTCTTAATTTGTAAAATCCATATTGGATGTGATTTGACAGTTCTAGGTTTGGGGGATTGAATATCATCCTCCCCATTGAATCTTCGATATAAATACATATCCCTAGAACAAATAAATCATGGTTCTAATTTGTAAGAGAAATCAAATCTATGTGTGAAATGATGTAATCCTGAAGTTTCATTGTGCAATAATCAAGTGTTGATGTTTTTTTGCTTGTTTATAAGTGTATAAGTAGATCAAAGTTTTCTAGTAGCGTTAACCAGATTGTGAAGGGCCCCACTATTATAGCATAAAATGACACACCTATGCATTTGTGCTTTGGCCTACCCTTCCCTTTGGCTTGCAAAATAAAAATCCCACCTTGCCTCATCCAAGTCATCTAAAAAACATGAATTTTCAACATATCTGTGGGTTTCCTTTGAGAAACAAGTGGAAATCCATGCCTTTATAGTGTGCAACCCATGGATTCCCTAAAAATAATGAAAAATAAAATACTTCTGAGATTTTAGGCGAGTTTTTTGGTTGGTGTTGGCAGCAGGTCGAAGTGGAAAGAAGGATGATCGTGGGGAAAGAAAGCATGCATAAACGGAAGTAACAACTGGAAGGAAGCACAACACACACACATGCAAGAAAGTGTGCACAAGGAGAGTGACAGCTGGAAGGAGGAGAAACACGTGCACATGAGAGGAAGACCTAACATCAACAGGGTTAGGGTTTTGGTAATGTATTCTAATGGCTGAAGAGCCAAAGATGTATAAATACCGATACTGATGTATTATAGAAGGTTCCGATATGTAGGTATCATAGGTTGGCTTTTTGCATTGTTTAGATTATTGTTACATCATATATATGTACGAGTCAATGGGAATTGTAATGTTGTTATGTACTAATTTGTAAGCAATTTATCTAGAGGAGACGAGGGAAGGTAGATCTTGAGGATTAGATCGTAGGTTGAGGATCCTGGTGCGATCTAGTTCGCCTCATATAGATTTTACCCATCTGAGGGGAATTGTAAACGCACGACGCCGGATATGCAGAACTACCATAATAAAATAGCCAAGAGACAAATCTTTGTGGATGTAGCCTAGAAGGTGGTGAACCATGGTAACATTTGTGTAATGTGATGAATGCATGCATATCTTTATCATCTTTTCAGTAGTTATTTGTTGTGCTTAATGAATGAATGAGTTATTACATTGCTTGTTTAAATGCTATTGCGATATTGAGGGAATAAGATATGAAGGTTACTTCATAGTTGTGAATAAAAATAGGTTGCAATCACAAGTTATAATAAATGGTTCAGAATACAGATCCCATATCTCGCGCTCAATCCTAGGCTGTAAATGCATGAGTCTTACAGCCACCCATTAAAGCTATCTCGGGTGAGACTGCACGGCCCATTCTGTGTGCTGCGTTGCCTTCTGGTTTACTAGGAGGGCCAATAGTTTTAGAGGCTTTTTTGGAAACCCAAAAGACATGAACCCTGGGTCAATAACACAGATGGTAGAGAAGGAAGAATAGAAACCCAACAAATGGTTCCATTGTCTTTGGAAGGAACAAAGGAGGATTGAGTAGATGATATAGGTGGAGCGGGAAATGAGCAAAGAAAAGAAGAGAGCAATGAGCCATTAGAAGGGGATGTTGAGACTGTGGAACCCCACAAAAGAAGAAATCAAAACTTGGTTGAGAACCAAAGAGCTAGAGTTTGCACAGAAAGACAATAGAAACCCTAGAATAACACCTCGCAAATATCTGGACAAATACGTGTTTACTGATTTGCATGAAGTATTTTTCTATGATTTTCCGCATCTATTGCAGGAGTGGATACTAAGGTTGAAGGATAACCACGCGACGAACCGGATTCGATAGTTAGATTGGACCCCAGTACAGATTGAGTAGTTACAACAAGTGAACAACAAATTCACCCGTGCAATAGACTTTTGGCTTGATAGTATTGTGGCAGGGTTTATAACAGAGTTTGTAGTTGACACATCAAAGTCATAAAGTGCAGTGGAGCAAGAATTTCTACATGGACCTCAAGGAAGGTAAATTCGATCACTGTATACTTCTATTAAGATACTACTATATAACAAGGGTGTAATGAAAATGTAATCAGACAACTAAACTTCCCTGCGTGCATGGGGGAAGGGGGGAAGCACTGACAGAGAGAGGAGAAATGGAAGGAGGCAAGGATGCGGGCAAGAAGGAGGAACCCTTGGACCCGATCATGATGGATGACGACCAGATCCGATGGATCTTGGAGACAACTGGAAAGACGCGTAGTGGAGTACCCTACCAATACAAGGTGAATACCAAGAAGAGAGCTATAGACACAAGGGAAGACTTGGTGAGTGATGAGGAAGAGGTAGAGGATCTCTAGATTGTGGAGAAAATTGAGGAAATCCTGTGCACAACATATGAGAGGAAGACGAGAGGTCCAAGAGAGGGAGGAGAAGGCATCCATCCTATCCATATTAAGGTTAGTGTGGAACCCATAAAAACATGTGCGACTAATAAACCAAAGAGAACACCACCATTTAGACAACCGCAGTTCAGAGGAAGTCTGACAGAAAGAAGTACATATACACAAATAACAACAACTGGAGGAGCCAGTTCAGGCAACACTAGTCAAGTATCTATACCGCGTGGAGGAGGTAGTAGTTTAGTATTCAGAATGGCAGGACATGATCCTACCATTAGTTTACCAGAATTTTGGGGAGAAGCAACAAAAGACCTTGAGAATCACTTGTTCATTTGTGCAAAGATATGGGAAGCAAAACATATCCTTGATGAAGATACCAAACTCACGCAGCTAGCTATTATGCTAAGAGACCACACACTAGACTGGTACATGAGTCTATATGAAAACAGTGCCCTTGGGATGATAAGTACACTGGCATACATTAAGAAGTTACTGATTAATGAGTTCCAGAAGCCGAGCTCAGAGGATTAGTACATGAACGAGATGATCGAAATAAGATAGAAACTAGGAGAGTCTATATGGGAGATTGACCAGAGATTCAAGCAACTGAAGGGAAAGTTAAAATATCTCATGACCGATATGCAACATCAGAACCTTTTTGTCAATTCACTACCCCCACACTTAAAATACCCTTTACGAAAACATAAATTTCAAACTCAGGCAGAGGCTCTGCAGGCAGCCTTGCAACTGGAAGAAAACCAGTACCAACAGACAGACCCAGCTATTGAAGAACTGAAGAAGGATTTGAAGAATCTCACATTTCAGCTGAACCAGAATAAGAACAAGGACAAACGAGAAGTCGTTTGGTGTACCATGTGCAGGACGGAAGGACACCACAAGAACGAATGTCCAACGTTCGCGTAGTATATGGCAGCAGGAATGTCGAATCCATTACCAACGGGAGGATTATGGTGTGAAATATGTAAGAAACCGGGTCATGACCCTTATGACTGCATGATGATGCATAAATACCAAACAGTCCCAAAGAGTTCATATTGCACCTTTTGCAGGTTAGTGGGCCACGATGATAAATATTGTAGAACTATGGAGCTGATGCGAGAAATGACATCATATGCATATAGGGTACATGACGAAATGATGACTGGGAAAGCAACGCCACAATTCAATCAAGTCCTAGCTCCATACAACACTGCACAACATCAGTATAATACTGCACAACAACCATACAATAATGCACATTCGTAGTACAACCCGACACTGCCTCAGTACAATACCGCGCAGTATAATCAAGCGCCTCAGTATAACGCGTCGAGAGGTGATCGAGCAGGCTGTAGAGAGGGAGGACGAGACAAAGGAGGTTTCAGACAAGGTAGAGGACCAGTCACATGTCACAATTGTCAACAACTGGGACATTATGCAAGGGAATATCCACTTCAACCAGCAATGTGTATGTATTGTTGTGCATCAGACCATGATACAGAGGAATGACCGACACTACTAGTGAATATTTAGGAAAAGAGGAACTAGAACAACTAGAATTTTCAGTTGATTTTAGCTGAATCAATGGATGAAGGATGAAACATCAACATAGTTACCCACAAAGGAGCTAAAACAGGCACTGACGCAATTCAACAAGAACCAACGCATAACCAATGGGTAAAGAAGAACACTGAAACTAGGAAGCAGTTCAACGCGCAGAAGGAAAAGGAGATCTTTAAAGAGGCCAGACAAGAATTTTAGAAGGAGGGCACATCGTTGACTTCAACTGTACAACATAAAAAGGAAGCACCAGAATACGATATGCCTCCATCATTGGATCATACAAATGAAATGTAGCCCACGGGATAAGTAAGTACAGTCAAAGGATTTTTACAATCATGTGTAAAAGTATTAAGTGATCCATCATTTGTGAAAATATTGCAAAACATCCTAGAAAAGTGTAGCAGCGAGATAGAAGAAAAGCTAGAACCTAAAAAAGTTAATCACCTACACACAAAAAGAAGAACAAGTAGGGAATTTAGACTGAATGCTAACATTGGGGATTTCAATATGGGAGACATTATACTGGATCTAGGATCCAAAGTGAATGTATTACCAAAGAAGACATGGAAATGGATGGGAGATCCAACATTAGGATACTCATCTGTTCAATTGAAATTAGCAAACCAACATAGAGTCCTACCAATAGGTGGATTGAAAGGAGTGACAATAGATCTTGATGGAGTGCACACTAAAGCAGATTTTGAAGTCATTGAAATAGTAGATGGTAAAACACCTTACCCAACATTACTTGGTATGGATTGGGCATTTGAAAACTAGGCCATAATCAATTTGAAGACTAGGAAAATGACATTTGAGTCCAGAGAATATAGGGTCATCGTGCCATTAGACCCATCAGAAGGGTAGAGGTTTGTAGAACCTACTTGCCTAGACTTAGAGGAAATCGACCAGTTGTACAGAACAACTGTGCGCGATGAGGATTATGTAAAATGAACTGCAGATGGGGTACTCAATTGACGGAGCATTACTTCATGTGCAACAGACTCAGACACCGGTTTAGAGAACTGGAAGCAAAGGCTACACGAAGTCTCCACAAGAAGATGTGCGAGAATAGACCGTGCAGTAAGATGGATAGGCACAGAAATAAGGGAACCACCCAGTTTCCACGGAATAAATGATTTGGAAACATTCTTGACAGAGTATGAAGACATAGTGTTAGAGAACAAGAGATTGTTAACACTTGAATTAGCACTAAATTCCACAATGGCAAGATGGTGGGGCGCACACAAAGAGACAATCACAGACTGGTACCAATGTAAGCGGTTACTGTGCATAAGGTTTGGCACATAACAGAAAAACAACAAACAACAGATATGAAGGACACAGAGCACCAACAGAACACTTGGAGGCATGTAGAACGCTGTGGAAAATGACACCACCAGAGGAATGGCCTCATCACTTCATACATACTCTAGAGGGCATACCAACAAATTGGTATACGAACTAGGAATTGCGCAAAGGAACTATGACATGGATGACATAATTTCACAGTCACTTTCTCATTTGAGCATGAGAACCACAACATTGATGAAGCCCTTAAACAGATCAGAGGAGTAATATTCATCAAAGAACCAGAAATAGAATTGATCACAAAAGAACAACAATGGAACAAACAGACAGTCAAGGAACTGTTGTCTTATTACCACATACAAGAAGAAGCACCGGATGAAGATGATCCACACGATATGAAGATCAAAGAAGTATAAGGCGAAAGAGATGTGGAAGGACCACCCATATAATATAAAGTTAACATCAAGACAATTGAGCATCCCAAAATGGCCAGAATTGGAGACTACTGGGATGAGCAAACAATAGAAAGCATCACAGAGTTGTTGCACGAATACAATGACTTGTTTCCTTAACATTTACAGAGATGTAGGGGATAGCTGGAGAGTTAGGCAAAATGAATATACCACTCAGAATTGAAGCGAGACCTATTAGAAAATGACCATATAGACTGAACCCCATATACAAACAGAAAGTCAAAGCTGAGATCGACAGGATGCTTGAAGTCGACATCATAGAACTAGTTGAAGAGTAAGCATGGATAAGTCCAATGGTAGTACAAGACAAGAAACAAGGAAGGATTAAGATATGCGTCATCTTAAGGAAGTTGAACGATGCATGCCTACATGACCCATTCCCTACACCGTTCATGGATGAAGTGTTAGAGAATGTAGGAGTACATGAAGCTTACTCCTTTACTGATGGATTCTCAGGCTACCATCAGATTAAGATAGCACAGGAGGACAGATAAAAGAACACATTTGCGACATAATGGGGATCTTATCAGTACGCAGTCATGCCGTTTGGACTGAAGAACACACCAATAATATTCTCCAGAGTGGTCATCGTAACATTTAAGGAATTCATCCATCAGTTTCTTGAAGTATACCTGGATGATTGGACAGTCTATAGCCTATTGAAAAACCATGTGGAAGTTTTATGGATGATGTTAGAAAGATGTAGACAGTGCCAGATATCACTGAATATCAAGAAATGCATATTTGGAACACTGTTTGGGATACTATTGGGCCACATAGTATGCAAACAAGGTTTATTAGTAGATCCGACAAAGATCACAGTCATTGTGAATTTACCAACACTGAAAACAGTTCGTCAGCTAAGAGCGACGTTAGGACACACATGATACTACAGGAAATTCATCAAAGGATATGAGTAGATCAAAGCACCGATGGAAAATCTGTTAAGGAAGGATACAAAATTTCAGTGGAACGACGAGTGTCAACACAGTCTGGATACCTTGAAGGAAAAGATGGTTACCGTGCCGATAGTAGTATTTCCAGACTGGGAAAAGACATTCCATGTGCATGTAGATGCATTGGCCATAACACTTGGAGCTATCTTAGCGTATCCAAGAGTGGGAGACTTGGATCACCCGATAGAATTTGCAAGCAGAAAGTTATCAGACTCAAAACATAACTATAACACAATAGAAAGAGAAGGCCTAACCATGGTCTATGCACTGCAGAAATTTAGACATTACTTATTGGGGAAGCACTTTAAAATGTTCACAGATCACTCAACCCTAAAATACCTAGTCAACAAGCCAATGTTGGGGGGGAGAATCTGTCGATGGTTACTACTATTCCAAGAATTCAACTTTGAAGTAATAGTTAAACTAGGGAAATTGAATGCAGGACCTGACCACCTGTCTAGGGTCACAAATGGAGAAGAACCTACAAATTTAGACGAAAACTTTCCATATGCACAGTTATTCTCAATACAGATTGCTGATGAATATTTCGCATATCTCATTCAATACTTGAGTACATGTATTGCGCCGCAAGAATATAACACCGTGCAGAAGAAAAACTTGGTAGTCCACGTTGCCGACTATCGATTGATTGCAGGACATTTATATAAAATTGGCACAGATAGCATCTTGCGAAGATATGTGTTAGAGAACGAAAGACCACGAGTCTTATCAGAAGCCCACAAGGGAATAGCATGAGGGAATTATGCAGGTAAAGCTACCACGTAGAAGGTATTGCACGCAGGACTATGGTGGCCAACGATTCACAGAGACTCGAAGGAGTACTGCCAAAGATGCGATGCTTGTCAAAGGGTAGGAAAACCCAATAGAAGGGACAAGATGCCATTACGACCATAAGTAACATTACAGGCATTTGAAAAGTGCGCAACAGACTTTGTGGGACCAATCAATCCACCGACAAAAATAACAGGGGCTAGGTACATTATCATTGCGACAAAATATTTAACAAGATGGGCGAAAGACGCACCATTAAAAGATTGCAGTGCAGAAACAACAACACACTTTTTGTTTGAACAAGTAATCACTCGATTTGGGTGCCCAAGAGTTTTGATAAGCGACCAAGGCACACACTTCATAAACAACACCATCCGCATGATGAATGAAGAATCTGAAGTCCACCACCAGAAGAGCACACCGTATCATCCACAGGCAAATGGCACAGTGGAAGCTTTCAACAAAATTCTGGAGAACGCACTGACAAAGATTTGTAACGTCAACAGAGACGAATGGGACCTCAAAGTACCAACAATATTATGGGCATATAGGACTACATGCAAAAATTTGACAGGGCACACGCCATTTAAACTGGTTTATGGCCAAGAAGCAATAGTGCCATTAGAGTTTTTAGTACCCAGCTTGCGTGTAGAAGCTATCACATAGATGACATAATGAGGCGCAGTACAAGAGAGACTGGATCAGTTATTGACAATGGAGGTAGACCGAATCTTGGAAGGATTCTATAAACAAGTGCATAAAGCAAGAGACAAAGCTTGGCACGATAGACACGTCAAGAAGAAAATTTTCAAGTAAGGAGATCTAGTATTGGTGTATGACAGTAAATCATTTCAACACCCGAGAGAGCTCATAATGCATTGATTAGGACCATACGAAGTAAAATCTGTCACAGATGGAGGATCTGTATAGTTAAGATATTTATCAGGCGTAGAACTCAGAGGGATGATCAATGGGAGCCGACTGAAGATGTACAAGGACAGTCGATCACCCATCGGGCAGTAAAAAAAAAGAAAAAAGAAGAAAAGAGAACAAAAATGAAAGAAAACTAAAGAGAGCATAGTGTGCCAGAGGTAGAAAGGCCACACAAAGTTAGAAACACGAATTCAACAAAAGCAAGGACAACGGTTATATACAAAGGGAAACAAGCGGGAAAAGGAAAGCTGACAAAAACAGGATGACAGGACAACACTAGGCGGAATTAAAGGATGGAAAGGATCGATGGGACATCACATTAATCCTACCAACTGGAGATGACAAAGCAAGAGTAATGGTAGGTATGAAACCACCAGAGATGCATTGAACCCACAATTATGGTACATTAAACCCATAATGGAGTAAGCATCCTCGACAAGCTTCATGGGAAGCCGATACAACACGCGAGCAGAGGAGCAACTAGTCTATTCGTGAAAGGAGAACAAACAAAGAGAAATAGTAGCTACAACACACAAAGCGAGGCTATAGAGACCAAAGATGTTATTCGAACCCAACAAAATTTTGACAATCACCACTATGGCACCAATGAAGACAACAGAAGCAAGCCAGAGTGCCAGACCAACCAGGGTTCAAACTCGGTCACAAGGACCATTGGAAGAAGGTGAACAACACCCGCTGAAGGTCGTCGAAATCAACGAAATCCCATCCCCGGAGACGATACCGGTGAATCCTACACCGATTATGGAAGAGATTCAATAGCCCAGAGGAGAGGCCATGAAATTCGATACGCCAACAACGACGTAGGAGCCTCAAAGCCAGGAAGCAGAAACCCAAAAGGAGGTGCAACTAGAGAATACATAAGCAACGCTGAAATTTAATGGCACGACACCAAATCTGACAACAACAGTGGAGCCAGATGAGTCTCAAACGACCATATTAGAACACCCAGCAGGGGAGACTGTTGAAGATGTCTCGACTTGGCCGGAATGGTTTACGGAGGAACAACCAGAATCTGTTGGAACTTCGAGCTAGCCACTGAAGCAGAAAGACAAGATGCAAATACCAACTTCACCTCGCAAGAAACTTGTAGCAGAAATTGTTTTACCATGCATACCAGCTGGAGTACAGGTAGGACCAGAGCTACTGGGTCATGTCGGGAAGCTCAAATATTTAGACCATGATGTAGTAGATGAAGCCAAGTTCTCGGAACTTACGAAGAGGGCCTTTTTACAGACTATGGGCACAAATCCATTCAGAGAACCGATTGATCAGCCATATCAATGGGAAACTGCTATAGTGGGAAAACCCCCCTATGGACTACACTAGGGTTCTAAAGTGCAGGCAAAGCTAACCATCTAAAGTCTCCTACTTTTAACAACTATCCCGACAATACCCCCTATTCATGTATAAAGTACAAAGTATAGGGATTTGATAGTCCTACCTTAAACTCCACGTCTGATGTCGATCCCAATGCGTTCGGTCGCTTCTCGACTGCAAATATCCTCCCAAGGCTGACTTGCATTCACCAAAAGACAAACAAGAAACTACAAACATGCATTCTATATATGAACTAGTGGGTTAGATGTCATAAAAAAATGTAAATCGAACATAAAGATAAAACACATCATATGGCGGGACGACAAAAGTTCTTCTTTATATTAATCTCATAAAGTCACTTACAAAACGAGATCGACGAATTCTCCTTGAACCCGGTCCTAGGCTCCTCTTCACCAAGCTCCAATTGCTTCCACGTATCCTTCTTCTCTCACACTTCTCTCTAGAGGATGGGCATAGGCTTATGGATGAGGAAAAAGGGGCAAGAATAGGGAATTCTGGCTCAAAACTCACAATGTGGTTGCAAATTCTTGGGGAAAGGGGGGATTACGAAATGAGCAGAGTTTCACTGCTTTCATGCTTCTCCTTGAAATGGGACCCCAACACCTTCTTTATATGCCAAAAATATAGTTATTCGGTTGGGTGACGGGCTATGGGCAGTCAATTGGTTAGGAAACTACCCAAAAGCCCATATTTCGTTGCAACTTTTTATTTTTTGCAACTTTTGTGGCTATACGCAGGCTATAATGGTGTAGCTAGCGTACGTAAGTGGGAAGTAGTGGTGCAACTGGCATACATATGAGGGTAGTATTGGTGCAGGGCACGTACATCTTCAAAAATTTGGTTTTTACGAAGAGTTATTCAGTATTGGCTTGGAAAAAATAGTAAGTAAGATGGCTTGTTGCTAGGTATGCATATCTGGTGCAAATTATGGTTATAATAGATGCCCCCTAATGTGTGAGGTCAGAAGAGAATCTGATGGCCGAAATACATTACAAATCTTTACCAACGTACAAAGCGAGTGAGCCCAGGACCAGAGTTTAGGAGGTGCCATCTGCAAAATAACAATTGTCTCACCGAGGCGGGCATACCCATGCTCGGGATGAAATAAATCATGGATGCCAATCAAATACACTGCAGATCCATGTCATATAACTATATAAAGTGTAGCCGTGAGAAATACACAATGGATCTACATCTCAAAATCAAAGATATACATGTATCATATCCATCTTCAAGAAGCCAACGACACCTGATGGCTGGAGATGAGGTCTTCAGATCTCGAGCAACAACTTCAAGATCTTAAAAAATCGGGTAGGAATGTAATGTGAGTGTACATATTCACTACCCAGAGGTCTTCGACGTCTTGTCTGGGAACATACAAGAGGATCTTGCTGATCAGGCAGAGAACTTCATTGATTTTGAACAAAGACTTTGATTGGACTTTCGGGATGGCTGGGCATGAGGACAAGAGACAAACTGCAGAAGGGCCGACTCAAGTTGGGTAAAACTTCCCTTGGATAATAGCACGATGAAAGATGAGACTCAAGCAACATGACATTGACATAAGTTCACGATGCAGAAGGAAACACAAACTCTCCATATGTTTGGAAGAATAACCAAATGGAGGAGGACACAACTCTATGTTACGAGAACAATTCCCTAAGGTCATATTAAATCCTAGAGCTTGGCGAACAAATGGAAGGATGTGATTTGTCCAAGGGCGACTCATTGTGCTGCCATAAAAAGAAAATACTTTTCCCATCCTCTTTTTGGGGTATATTTGATTTTTTTGTCTTTTTCAATATTTTGAAAGCTTGAAAAAAGAATAAAATAATGTTACGTTACATAGGAGGAACGAGTGTCGCAAACATAATAGTTCCAAGCACAAGGAACACACTGATTCTCAGAGCAAGGAAACATGTGCAGGAAAAGGACACTCAGGAAAATTCCTCCATGGGTCAAGGTGTGAAGACACAGAGGCAAAGTGCTACAAGGTTTGCGCATAAGGCATGCTTCAAAGGTTCAGTTGAGAGCAACATGGAGCTGACATTAGGCCAAATACACAAGAATGCAAAAGTGATTAACAGGACACAATGATAATGTCCTTCAAGGTAATTTTAAATGAGCCCAGAGAAGGTAAGCTCGGTGGATTTTCATTTTTAGAGAGTCTGAAAAAGCGCAAAAGAAGACTCCATTGGGGTACCTTTTTCGGGGATAGTCTAGTCGGCTCGAAAAAGGGCTAAATTAGCATCGAAAAAGACGTCTATTCAAAACCATTTTAACAAGTGTGACACAGACAAGATCACTCAACAATCTTTTCAATTTTAAGGAGTCTGAAAAGATTTAGTCTCCTTAGCCCGAAAAAGGTGAAATTTACTGAGGAGAACTCTCACGGCGAGAAGAATCTCCCGAGGTGTACCTTTTTCCTCCTTTATCTACAGGCCAGGAAAAGGGGTAAACTCATGCCAGTAGATGTTTTTTTGAACCAATTAATGAGTGTTAAAGAACAAGGTCACTCAACGATCTTTCCAATTTTAAGGAGTCTGAAAAGAGCTTAACTATGGACTCTGTAATGGATGTTCTTCTGGACCGGTTTAACGAGTGTGAAGAAACAAGCTCACTCGGTGATGTTTTCACTTTTAGAGAGTCTGAAAAGAGCTTAACTATGGACTCCGTGGGGGTTCCTTTTTCGTAATTTTAATCCCTCAGGCCCGAAAAAGGGTTAAACTTATACCTGAAAATACTCTTCTAGAGAACCGAAGTTCCTAGAGTATACCTTTGTTCATACAATTGACCATCCAGACCGAAAAATGGGTAAACTAATGCCAGACATACATGCCTTCAAATTTGACTTTGACGAGCGTGAAGAACAACAAGATCGCTCGACAATCTTTTCATGTTTATAGAGTCTGAAAAGGGCTTAAAGAAGACTCTAGGGGGATACGACTCATGTATGAAGCTGGTTTAGGTAGAGCCCAATGCTAGGCTCAGACCAAGAGTCTCTTTGATAGTCAACTTAGGAAGTCTCCCAAAAGGGAAAGAAAACATAAACCACAGTGTAAGTCCTCCCACGGTATATAAACCGTAGTCATGGATTCAAGGATAGCCTCATCTGAAGGTAATTCAAAATCCGAGAAATCACAAAAACAAGGGTCGATAGTCCCAAAGGGTGAAGTAAAATGACCATATTCCATATGACAATGGAGGCTCTGGACATGACTAGCAGAGTCTATTAGAGAAGAATCACAAGCACCAGGGCTTGAGGATCTACAAGCAACGAGATCAGACTCAGAAGGAGACTCAAGATCACTTGGACCAAGAAGGGGGAGCAAGGGCTCCCATGCCCCCATTGGATAAACCAATGCATCAATTACCGAGACCAAGTCTCGAGAAGGAAAACATGATTGCACAGGTTCCTTCTAAGAAGAAATTGAACACCGAGGATAAGACTCCACATAATTAACTCGTGGTGGGGTAGAGTTTACACGAACACTAGGAACATATAAAGGGGCAGCCCGAACTAACACCGAATTGGGATGGTGATTATTAGATGCTAGCTGGTCGATAGTGACAATGCTTCCATTGTGAGGGAAATGCATCACCTGGAAGAGCGTAGACACCACAACGTTCATAGCATATACATAATCACTTCCGAGAAGCATATTAAAATCTAACGAGCCTTGCACCACTATAACATTGACAAGGACAATCTTCCCACCTAATGAGATATAAAACTGAGGAAGAATCCCCAAATATTCACTAGGATGTCTGTCAAAAGCCAAAAGCTCATGCAAAGCAGACACAAGCTCGGGAGATCCCAAGACTTTCCAAACCGAGGAGGATAAAATACTTGTGGAGGCTCCTTCATCCACAATACTTTGATAAATTTTTTTTGAATTAACTTCAACCCTTATTTGAAAAGGTGCATAAGAAGGAAGACGAGGCTCAACAAGATCATTCCAATCAAAGGAAACCATCCTAGGGTTTGGAGGGGGTGTGCTCGAAGCGAGCAGAATGCCCCCTTGTTCTAAAAGTACCGAACTGGAAATACTAAAAACATAGTCGGTAGACACGTCACTCCCCAAGAGAAGAGTGGGATCAATCGAAGATTGCATCGGCATGACCACTTTGGTAGACTCGACACTCTCCAGGAGAAGAGTGGGATCAGTCGAAGACTGCGTCAGCGTGACCACTTTGGTAGACTCGACACTCTCTAGGAGAATATTGGGATCAACCAAAGACTGCATCGACATGACCACTTTGGTAGACTCGACACTCTCCAAGAGAAGAGTGGGATCAGATGAAGACTGCATTGGAGTGACCACTTTCTCAACCAATGGCTGAATAGGCTGTGAGACTACATGGTCTAAAGGAACCTCACCCCCCAAAAGAGGAGTGGGATCAGCCAATGACTGCATCAACATGACAACTTTCTCAACCAATGACTGAATATACTGTGAGGAAACCTTAGAAGACTCAGAATCAGAAGAGCTTGCAGACAGGGACCACAATCTTTGTACCTCTGGAATGCCAGGGCACAAATGAGTAAGGTGATCTCCCTTGCAAAGCTTACAGGGGAACTTAGGCTTACATCCTATCCGTCTATGTTTCTCAACAAAATCAATGCCCCCAGCATGACTAGAAGTCGCTGGTTGCACATCTCCAACATGACTTGCATAGGTTGGTGATGGGTCGATAGCATGACTCGCAGAGGCTACAAACCTATTACCAGTATGACTAGCAGTGATTGGACTTTTTACCCCAACATGACTTGCAGAGGTTGGGTGCTTGCCCCCAGCATGACTTGCAAAGGCTGGGTGATGGTCTTCAACATGACTTGCAGAGGTTGATGACCTATATCCAACATGACTTGCAGAGGTTGGTGACTTCTTCTTCCTATTCTTCCTCTTTCTATTTCGTTTATACTTCCGGTTACTAGTAACTGTACTTTCACCAGAGGCGGGAGAAGGAGGAGAAGACTTTGTTGACGAAGGAACATCAACATGATGCCCATGGCATAAAGTGCTTAACTGATAAATGTCAATAGCATTTGGGACAATTGGAATGGTACCCAACCAAACCGGTAATCCCACATTCAACCCAAGAATGTACAAAGTGGCCATTAAAGGGACACCAACGTTTCCGAAGAAAGGAAAAGCACAAGAATCCCCTTGTGAAGGGGTTCCTTGGTTGGTGTTGTCGGGAAATTTAGCCATGAAGATATTGTGCATAGGTTCTCCCCTTGTGGGATCGTTCAAGTCCGTAAAAGTCTCATACACTGACTCTCGACGAACTAGTGGTATAAAAAAAATGCCTATAAAGAGGCGACTCCACTTTTCTAAGCGGAAGATCGAAAATCCCTCATGACCAATAGAGTGGGCGGTCTACCACCCTAGGTCAGAGACCCAAATCAATGACTGACTAACTCACTATGGAAAACTAAGGATCATAGAGCACACACTAAAATTTCCAAAAGGAAAATCAAGCAAACGACTAACTAGTAGGAAGAACAATTACGCCAACCAACACTAGAGCAACTTACCAATGCAAGTGCAACTCGAACACAGAAGCACCCTCCAGGTATACTCTGCAAAGCGTGGCCCGACGTCTATCCTAGGTACCATGGTATACCCCCGCAGTCACTTGTGTAAGTCCCTAAAATAAAGGCAACTAGGTTGCCAGCTCGCGAATAGTCACCAAGCGGGTATAGTCGACAGTCGGGTGGATCGTAATGAGAAAGGTAATAAGCCTAAAACCTATTGAGGGTATTGAAAGCAAGTGTTCTGGAAGACGACTAAGGACCTCGAACGGATTTGAGACCCATGAAGCTTTGTGGCAAATGCGATCAATAGAATCCCAAGACAAGTCCTTTATATGCGTTCCCCACTATGCTTGGTCCACCTTTGGAGGGGTTATATCTGCTACCTTTCCACACGCGACCTCGTGTTTAGCCCCTGTGTTAGAGGGGGGTCCCGAATGACTTTCATGTTTACTGGAATTTAATACTCCCTAACTCAGACTCCAATGTTTAATTTAACGGCCTTGAAGAGTTTCCTCTCCAACCTAATTCAAGGCCCTAACCCTAAACTAGTTGGTTGACCCTACAAACATAAAAAGTCTAGTTAATTTTAGATTAGCATTCTTTTTACTAGCTTGATTTACTCAAAAAGGATGCGGTAGTGCAATTGATGTTGTTAAGACTCTTGCGAAAAAAAGAAACTTATAAGAACACTAGCAAAGAAGGATTATCTTTCTTATTTTTTCTTTTGAAATGCTTTTAAGATGAGAAGAAAACACAACACTATGCTAATTTCTTTTTCTTTTTCAAATAACAATGCAAAACAAATGCCAAGAAAGAAAGAGACCTAACAAGCTATTTTTTTTTTATATTTTCTTCCAATCAAAGCAGAAATAACAAAAGATTCTAAAAGAAACTGATGAATACACGATTCAAAATGCAACTCATTTTTCTTAAAATTTCAAGATAAAAATAAGTTAAAAAAGCTAGGAAACACAAAAAATCTTTTATAAAAAAGACAAGCAAACGGACGTCAAACCTAGGCTTAAAGAATGTAACTATAGAGACCAATACTAAATCAAGAAACCCCTGAGAGGTCAGACTTGAATCAGGGAAGAGGATGACTACCTCTTCTTAAGAAAAAGGCTCCCTGACACAAGCACGCTACTGACACTTACACAACCTGCGTATGTACGCGGGCTGTCCAAAGGTAGGGCGCGTATGTACGTGGGAAGACCTTCTGTAGGCTGCGTACACCTCTGTAGCTCCTTAAAAAAAAAAAAAAAACAGTCAAAGGGGACAAGGAAGGGAATACTGGTATGGTAGACCATAATCCCTTAAAGACACAGTAACTTACAGAGAACTCAAAGAGGTAATTAAACCAATTAAAACACCCAAAAAGATCCCCAAAAAACCCTAGAGGCTCCCTAGTATGGTCGCAAATTCTACTATAGTGGGAAAACCCCCCTACAGACTACACTAGGGTTCTAAAGTGCAAGCATAGCTAACCATCTAAAGTCTCCTACTTTTAACAACTATCCCGACAATACCCCACATTCATGTATAAGGTACAAAGTATAGGGATCCGGTAGTCCTACCTTAAAATCCGCGTTCGGTGTCGATCCCAATGCATTCGGTCGCTTCTCGACTACAAATATCCTCCCAAGGCTGACCTGCAATCACCAAAATAAAAACAAGAAACTACGAACATGCATTCTATATATGAACTAATAGTTAGATGTCATAACAAAATGTAAATCAAACATAAAGATAAAATACATCATATGGCGGGATGACAAAAGTACTTCTTTATATTAATTTCATAAAGTCACTTACAAAATGAGATCGACGACTGCTCCTCGAACCCGGTCCTGGGATCCTCTTCACCAAGCTCCAACTGCTTCCATGTATCCTTCTTCTCTCACACTTCTCTCTAGAGAATGGGCATAGGCTTATGGATGAGGAAAAAGGGGCAAGACTAGGGAATTCTGGCTCAAAACTCACAATGTGGTTGCAAATTCTTGGGGCAAGGGGGAATTATGAAATGGGAAGAGTTTCACTGATTTCATGCTTCTCCTTGAAATGGGACCCAACACCTTATTTTATATGCCAAAAAGATAGTTATTCGGTTGGGTGATTGTCTATGGGTGGTCAATTGGTTAGGAAACTACTCAAAATCCTGTATTCCCTTGCAACTTTTTTGGGTATATGCGGGCTGTAATGGTGCAGCTAGAGTACATACGCGGGCAGTAGTGGTGCAGATAGTGTACATACATAGGTAGTAGTGGTGTAGGGCACGTACATCTTCAAAAATTTGGTTTTTAAGAAGAGCTATTCAATATTGGCTTGGCAAATATAGTAAGTAAGATGGCCTACTGCTAGGTATGCATGTCTGGTGCAAATTAGGGTTATAACAACAACTGGGCTGGAGAAAACAAGAATTTTAGGTCTGCTGGACCTACCACATTTTGGAAGAGGCTAGAACGCAACAACATGCGTTAAGCAACTGTTAGCAGTCACACATGGAGGGGACATATGGCTGGACAAGCCCGTCCCCATAACTGTTGAGCTTATTGCGCAAATAACAGGGTATGGATCCAGCGTTATTTTTGGATGATAAAACCAAGAAGAAAGTGATAGCAGAAGAGATGAAGAAGAAGTATGGCACCGTGAGGGGGACAAGAGGGATAATTATCAAGTGAATCAACAATGCAACCATGCAATTGGGCGCAAAAATCTTAGCCTGCAAGATGCTAAGGAAATGCCGCAGGGAGGAAGTCCCAACTGGAGTTGTTGCAGTTGCAACCCAGTGCGCAGAAGGCACCTCAATGAGTTGGATGCCATACTTATTGAACTTGTTCCTAGAGGACCGTAAGGATGCACAGGATCTAGGCACAAAGTTCCACTACTCACGGCTGATTACCTTAATAGACTTCATGGGATGGAGAGAACCAGGGTATGTAGTTTTTTGTACCAAACCAAATCCTTCGGGAGCGAGGTATCTATTGCTGAAAGTAGGGCTGAATGCCAGGCATAAGAGGGAGAACAAGATCATATTTGAATGATACCTATGTGACATGCAGGAGGCCATCAACTGAATGTGGAGAATAACACTAGAGGCTGTCGCCCGATATGCGGACATCACCAACTTCCAAGCCACATGAAAAATAATGTGGATACAAGAAAGGAAGGATCCAGATAAATAGTGGCTACAGATGCACTAATGCATCACATAGGGTGATATCGATATGGTCATCAGCAAATGGCCCGATGAATGGAGGATCCCAGCCATTAATCGAGAAGTGCCGGAAAGAACAACATAGGAAGAGGCAGAGCAAGGAGCAACACAGCCTTCAGAAATCCAAGTGCCCAAGAGACCAAAAATGGGCCAAGGAAAGACAACACAGAAAGAAGAAGGACCAAAGAAGACAAAGACCTAGAAGGGGAAGAAGGAGAATACACAACCGACCAGGAAACAATAGAAAAAGGCCGAGGGAGCGCACGAGACCACCCCAAATCCTAACACATAGGAACCAGGGGGAAATAAGAGACTAGCCACGTAGACAAGAGGTGCACGCAAGAAATCAGGGCCATAGATCCGTAAGCAGCGCAGACAGAAGGAAGGGTGCAAGAGGAAGAACGACAGTGAGTCTAGGGGATTCTGTAGCCACACATAACATTCCATATCAACCCCAGTATGCTGTGCATGGACGAAATTGTGGGGCAGACACCTTTGAAATACTTAAGCCAAATCCAACTTGTGTTGACAAGGATACCATCAGGGGCATTACACAAGTTGCAGGTAAGCATCAACCACGAGGTACAATCCCGCACACGCAGAGACTTAACTGAATTAAAGCAGGCAACAAAGAAGCGAGACGCACTGGAAATAGTCTATGAGAAGGCTAAATCTGAGACCGAGGAGGAAATGAAGCACCGAAATGGATTGAAGTAGAAAGTGGCAGGAACTTATGAGAATATTCCATAGGCTGCGTAGAGTGAGGAAATCACAACAACAGAAAAGCTTGATCGGATTGTGCAGGAAATTGATCAATATCAGAAGGAGATTGAGAATATCCAAGAACAACTCACACCAACCACTCCACCAATAGTCAAGGAGAAAAGGAAATAGGAAGCAACAACGCAACTACAGGAGATAGAGCAACAGGTTAGCACAACAACTGACTTGTTCGATAAAGCAACACAACTTTGGACAAGGTTGGAGGAGGATCCACAGGTCCAATGGTGGGACAAGGAAGAGGAAAGGATTAATGCAACGATCCAAAATATGAAGCAGAAGCAAAAGACCATACCAATCCCAGAACATGTCAAAGGGATGCAGGAGATTAAGAAATTGCAGGCAGAGCTAGTCTCTGCGCAAACCCAAAAACATGAGCGTCAGGCTCAAATGGAACCATTACAGGAGCATGTAGCAGAACTACTGGCACAGGCAAAGGAAGCTAAGGCAAAGATAGCACAGACCCAGGCAAAATGTGCAGGGTGGATCAATGACGAAGTGACAGTCCAGGTAGTGGACACAATCAAGGAGAAGACCGCATAGGCGCAGACACATGCAAAAACACTCAAGGAAAATTTCCAGAGGATCACCAAGGAGATCGAGGAAGCTTAGAAGGATTAGGTGGCTCAGGATGAGTCACATGCCAGTGTTGGGGGCCTATTGGTAGCAGGCCGAAGTGGAAATAAGGATGATCGTGGGGAAAGATAGCTTGCAAGAAAGTGTGCACAAGGAGAGCGACATCTGGAAGGAGGAGCAACACGTTCACATGAGAGGAAGACCTAACGTCGGTAGGGTTAGGGTTTTGGTAATGTATTGTAATGGATAAAGAGACAAAGATTTGTAAATACCAATACTGAGGTATTATAGAGGGTTTCGATACGTAGGTATCATAGGTTGGATTTTTGCATTGTTCAGATTATTGTTACATCATAGATATGCACGAGTCGATGCGAATTGTAATGTTGTTATGTACTATTTTGTAAGCAGTTGAGCTAGAGGATACGAGGGAAGGTAGATCTTGAGGATTAGATCATATTATGAGGATTCTGGTGCGATCTAGTTCGCCTCATATAGATCTTACCCATCTAAGGGGAATTGTAAGCGCGCGACGTCGGATACGCAGAACTACCATAATAAAAGAGCCAAGAGCCAAATCTTTGTGGACATAGCCCAGGAGGGGGTGAACCACGATAACATCTGTGTAATGTGATGAATGCATGCATATATTTATCATCTTTTCAATAGTTATTTGTTGTGCTTAATGAATGAACGAGTTATTACATTTCTTGTTTAAATGTTGTTATGATATTGAGGGAATAAGCTATGAAGGTTACTGCATAGTTTTGAATAACAGTAGGTTGAAATCACAAGTTATAATGAATGGTTCAGAATATAGATCCCATATATCTTGCTCAATCCTAGGCTGTAAATGCATGAGTTTTACAACCACCCATTAAATCTATCTTGGGTGAGACTACGTAGCCCATTCTATGTGTTGCGTTGCCTTTTGGTCTACCAGGAGGGCCGATAGTTTTAGAGGATTTGTTGGAAACCCAAAAGACATGAACCTTGGGTCAATAAATCAGATGGTAGAGAAGGAAGAATATAAACCCAATAGTTGGGCTTGTTTCCCAACGTCCCCAATCCCGTATAAAACAGATTTCAACCTCTCCAACCCTATTGGGAAAATATAAAAGAACCTTTGAGGGCAATGATGAGGACAAGTCTGATGGTGAAAAGTTATGCTGAGAAAATTGAGAAATCTTCCCTTCCCCTTCATCCTCTGAGAAGTTTTCCCCAAACTTGGAAACTCCTTTTCCAGAGTTACTTCCTGTCGTATATAGTTATAAGGTGTGTTCCTATCCTTATCGGACTATCTAAGGAATATTTTCATTGAGTTGATGCTTGAATAACTTCAGGAGGAAACTGAGTGTTTGGTTCTGAAACGGTGCCAGAAGCAACATCAGATTGTAACTAACTCTCTTATTTCACTGATTAATACAAGAGTATATTTTAGTTCCAATCTTGTGTTCACTTGTTTGATTGCAATCTGATATGTTCACATTTGTTCATATATGCTTTGAAGTGTACTTTTGATATATGCTACTAGGATCTATAACTACCTCATTGTAGCACAATCTAGGTCTCTTATTCCAGGCTTGTACCGACATAGACCAGGAGCGTTTCGAGAAGCATGAGAAGGGATCAATATCAGATGAAGGGTTTAAGATGAAGACATTCTCCTCTCTCCTTTCCCTAACTCTCTTTGTGAAAAAGTAGTTTTTCTTGGTTTGCATGTTTGATTGTGAGGGTAGATTTAATTGTCTATATCCGGTTTCGCTCTGTCGTGTCATGACCCATGGTCATGAGGGAAATATCCCAGTAAAAAAATTGGTGACCATACTAGGGATTCTCCTAGTTTGGGTCAATTGTAGGGTGGCTTGTGTTTCCTTTTTTATTTCTGCGAGTTTTCCTATTTTCCAAGCTTTGTTGCAAAGCTTTTATTATTTGGAAACTTTTCCAAAAGTTTATGGGAGTCTCCCTGTTGAAAGTCCTTTTTATTTTTCCAATTTTAGAGAGTTATCTGCGCTTTTCTATGATATCAATTGCGGATATCCATGCTTTCACTGTGTATGACCCATGGACATGCATGAGTCTCAGTTCACACAATCGCGAACCTGTGTGCAATTTTTGAAAAATATTTTTCTTTCTTCAGTTTCTAGGAGATTTATGGGTTTCTCGAGGTTATCCCGGGCTTCCTGAGTTTGTGATTTCTTTGTATTAATGTGTCTAAGCTTGGGAAAACCTTCAGATTAGAAAATATCTTTCTCTTGGCTTCCTAGTGCTTTTGGATTATTTTTATCTTGAATTTTAAAGCAAAATGATTTGCATTTAAAAAAAACCCCCCCTGATTACCAGGGGGGCCATGAATCTTGTATCATGCGGTTTCTTTTAGAATCTTTTGTATGTTTTTATTTGATAGAAAGAAAATAAAATAAAACCTAGTTTTCTGCTAGTTAGGTCTCTTTCTTTCTTTGCATTGTTATTTGAAAAAGAAAAAGATATTAGCATAGGTTTATGTTTTCTTTTTCTCTGGAAATAATTTAAAAAGAAAAGCAAGAAAAAAAATCCTTTTGTTTTCCTCTTTCATTTTGCATTAGAAAAGAAAAAGATGTTTTTCAAGGTTTGAAGGATTGTTCATGCATTTTCTTTATGAAACTTTTTTTCATTTTAAGAATTAGTGTAAAGTTTTCTTTTCCAGTGTTCTTATAAGTTTGATTTTTGTAAGAGTCTCAAACAAGATCAGTTGCACCTATGTACCCCTTGAGTAAAAACAACCACTAAAAGGAATGCTAAGCTTAAAATGTACTAGACTTTGTTTCTAGGGTTCACAAACAAGTTTAACGTTAGGGCCTTGGACTAGGATTGGAGAGATAACTCTCCAAGGCCATTGAAAAAACATAGGAGTTTGAGCTAGGGAGAGTCTCAAATCCAATTTTCGTATAATTATAGTCGGGATCCTCCTCTAACACAGGAGCTAAACACGAGGTCACGTGAAGGAGAGTGGATGATATTTCCCCTCTGAGTCTTGACTAAGCATAGTGGATAGATCATATATCGGGGGTTGTGTTAGTGCCTTTAACTCCGTGAGAGGCAGTTATTTTGAAGTTTTGAGCTTTGTTACCCTACCCATACGTTCGATCCTAACTGTTGACTGTACCCCACGGTTACTGAATGTGAGTTGGTAACCTTAGTGGATTTTCCTAGGGATCTCAGAGGTGATTGCGGGGGCTTGCCATGGTACCTGGGGAAGATTTCATATCACACTTTTCAGTACTGCTAGAGAGTGCCCCATGAAGCATGGGTGTTTGCACCAGATAAGGCTAGTTAGTGGAGGTTGGGATAACTGCTTCTGACTCCTTCAGTCATTGGTCCATGGGACTTAATCAACTCATGCCTTTGTCTAGAAGGTCCCTTTCCACTTTTTCATTGGTATCACACTTTTTCTTGCGATGTGTGTCTTAGGGATGTTTATTGGAGTGCTACTTTGTGTAGTTGGCATTAGGTTGTTTCATTGTCATCGATTTTGGATTGTTGATTCAGGGTGGTTGACCAACTGCACCATTGGTCGGGAATCACCCATGGTCTTTCTGTTGAAAGGTTGATCGGCCTCTTAGAAGGCATGTGTTTTTATACCACTGGTATATTGGAATCAATGCATGAGAATTTTATGGACATGAACAATCCCGCAAGGGATGAACTTGTGCATAAGAATGATATGGCCAAAGTTCTTGAGGATACCAACCAAGGGACCTATTCCCAAGGGGATTCTTGTGCTTTTCCTTTCTCTAGAAACGTTGGTTCCCCCTTGATGGCCAATTTGAACATTCCTGGGTTGAATGTAGGACTACCAGTTTGGTTGTGTACCACTTAAAACATCCCAAATTCTCTTGATGCTTCTCATATAAGCAGCTTATGTCAGGGGCATTGTACAACTTTTGATCCTTCACCTTCTGCATCTAAAAAGTTTAATTCTCCTCCTCCTTCCTCTTCCGGTGAAAGTATTTCTACTAGTAACTAGAAGTATAAAAGGATTAGGAAGAGGAAGAGTAAGAAGAAGAAGTCACCAACATCTACCAGTTAGGTTGGAGTCCTCTCACCGTTCTCTGCATGTCATTCTAGGGGAAAGTGATCAACCTCTGCTAGTCATGCTAGGGGAAAGCAATCAACCTCTGATAGTCATGCTGGAAACACAAGTCTAGTCACTGCGATTCATACTGGAAATAAGTCATCAACCTATGCAAGTCATGTTGGATATAGGTCATCAACCTATGCAAGTCATGTTGAAGACCAACAACTAGCCTCTATGAGTCATGTTGGGAGAAAAAGTCCAGTCACTGCTAGTTATACTGGAATTGAGTCACCGCCCTCTGCGAGTCATGTTGGAGTCTTGTCACCAACCTTTTCTAGTCATGTTGGAGACATGCAACTAACCTCTGCAAGTCATGCTAGGGGCACTAATACGGTTGAGAAGCCTAGACGTATATGATGTAAGCCTAAGTTCCCTTGTAAGCTTTGCAAAGGAGATCACCTTACTTATTTGTTCCCTGGTATTTCCATGATACGAGAAGAATGATCCTTGTCTAAAGGCCCTTCTAGTTCTGAGTCATCTTCAGTTTCCCAAAAATATAACCAATATTTGGTTGACAAAGTGATCATGGAAATGCAATCTTCAACCAACACCACTATTGTTTTGGGGGCTGATGCATCTCTTGACCATGTTGTCTCACATCCTATTCAACCAATGGTTGAGGAAGTGGTCATTCCAATGCAATCTTCGGTCGATCCCACACTTCTCTTGAAGAGTGAAAAGTCTAAGGAAGTGGTCTTGCCAATGCAATCTTCGACTGATGCCACTCCTCTTTCAGGGAGTGATGTGTATTTTGACCATGTCCTTAGCATTTCGAGTTTGGTACCTTCTGAACATGGGGGCATTCCACTCTCTTTGAGTATGCTCCATCCAAGTATTAATATGGTTTCCTTTGATTGAAATGATCTTGTAGAGCCTCACCTTCCTTCTTATGCACTCTTCCAAATAATGGTTGGAGTTAATAAATTAGGAATTTACCGAACTATTATAGATGAAGCATCCTCTGCAAGCATTTTATAATCCTTGGCTTGGAAAGATTTGGGTTCTCCCAATATCGTGTCAGCTACCAGTAAGATGTTGGATTTTGACAGAAGACCTAGCGAATGTGTAGGGATTTTTCCTCAGTTTCCTATCACATTAGGTGGGAAGACTGTCCTGGTTGATCTATTAGTGGTGTCCGACCCTTTAGAATTTAATTTTCTTCTTGGGTGTGATTATGTGTATGCGATGAATGATGTGGTGTCTACGCCCTTTAATGTGATGCATTTCGCTCACAATGGAAGCATTTTCACTATTGATCATTTTTCATTTGATAATCACCATCCTGTGTCAGCTTTACCTTAGTTTTCCAGTTTGTGTTTTCCTAGTGTTCAAGTAGACTCTTCCTTGCCATGGGTGAATTATGTGGCGTCTTATCCTCGATGTTCAATTGCTCATGAGAAGGACCCTTTACAATTATGTTCCCCTTCTCGAGACAAGGTATCAACAATTGATCAGATGGGGACATGGGAGCCCTTGCTTCCCACATTGGCCTGAGTGATCTAGCATTTCCTCTTGAGTCTGATCTTGCTATTTGTAAGACCTTGAGCCCTAGTATTTGTGAGATGTCAAGCCCTAGTTTCATGGGTGTTTATTTTCCTTCAGATGAGGGCATCCTTGAAGCTATGATTATGGATCTTAGACCTCCCCCTGAACTGGAAGCTTTACTGGTTGGTTACCAAAGAATCGCTTGGCCTGAGCCTAGAAATGGGTTCTACCTGGAGCGCTACTATGCATAAGCTGCAAGGTTTTTGAGTCCTCTGTACATATTGTATTTTTAGGGTTTCTTATTTTCAAGTTTCATATCCCTTAATACTTGTATTTATCAGAGGTTTCTATATTGGACTTATTAACTTCTTGGTAGGTGTTTTTGGTCTTATATACATGACTTTGGAGAAGTTTTCTTTGGTACCTTTTTGTTCCGTGTCGATCCATTCTGGCAAGTAATGATCTCGAAATTGGCATATAGGCTAGATTTTCCCCTCCATGCATTTTTGCATTATCCATTTATTGTTTCATTTTTCCTTAGGATGGACCCTAGAAAGTTGCGGCATAGAACCTTCTCTGCTGTTAAGAAGTGTCATAATTCACGTGGTAGAGCCTACCTTCCATGGACGTCCTAGTTTAGAATCCCTTTGTATTCTTGCACTCATGCTGCAAGTTTTATATTAGGCTTAGGAGTCCTATTTAGCTCCGCCATGACATTGCGTATGAAATTCATTCTTCTTACTCAATCTTTTTCTGGCTATTACCTACGGGACTCCCTCCATTATATCGCGGAGTCTCAGTTAATCTCTTTTCAGACTCCTTAAAAATGAAAATATTGTCAAGTGAGCTTGTTTTCTTTCACACTCGTTAATTTTTTTTGAAAGGACGTCTATTCGATACAAGTTTACCCCTTTGTCGGACCGAATGGACTAATTACAAAAAATGAATACTCTAGTTAGCTTTTATAGAAGAGTTCTCCTTAGTATTGTTTTACACTTTTTCGAGCTTAGGAGAGTAAATTTACGAAAAAGAACATGGGGTTGAGTTCCAGTTGTATTACATATTGATTGCTCATGCTTTTAGGCCTAATGCTGGTTTCAACATGCTGTTGTTGAACCCTTTGCTTATGCATTCCAATAATTTCCCATCCTTGCAACTTATTCCTTTGCGACTCAACACCTTATCCCTAGATGAAGCATCCCTCGAGTGTCCTTATCCTACACATGATTTCCTTGCATTGAGCATAGGTATTTTCCTTGTGTTATGGAACTAGTTTTCTTGCCCGCGACACCTGTTTCCTCCACTATACTATAACATTCTTTTATTACGTTTTACGCTTTAATAATATGAAAAAGACCAAAAAAAGAAAAACTAAACTAAAAATAAGGGGGGGAAGGTTCCATCTCTTTTGTTGGCAACAATTTTGTTTCCCTTGAACAAAGCACAATCTTGAGTCAGTATCTCATCATTTTGGATCTATTATGGTTTTAGGAGACTTTTTCTCGTTGTTGAGTATAATCTCCCCCGATTGGTTATTATTCCAACCATATGGAGCATTTGTTGATGCTTGCTATACCAAAAATGTATCCCAGTTTATAGTCATGCTTCCTAAGTCACATAATGTGTCATGATTTTGTTCAAGGGAAGTTTGTAGCCTGAGTCGTCCATTCTACAGTAAGTATTTGACCTTGCATGTCGACGTTCCCAAGTCAGTCAATTCTGTCTCATCCTCATAAGTATCTTTGTCCTTTACTAGTGCTAGTATAGAAGATCCCCATTGACTTCTTGCTGGTGAGTGTGCTCTTATTGACTCCGACACATTTCTCTGAGAGTATGACATAGAGTTGCACCATTGGCCTATTTTCATTATTGATAGATGATAAACCATCATTGGTTGCTGACTGAGCAGTTTTACCTGTGTTCGACGTCAACAACAATATTCACACATAGGGATTCATGCAGTACCTTGGTTTCCATTTGAACCCAATGGTGGATTCCTTGTATTTGTTGTTACAAGGGAAAAACTCTCTATGGCCAAGGGTAAGCCACAACAGACAGGTATGACTGCAGAAATCAACTCAATTCCATTGTATTCTATATAAACTAATGTGAAAGATAAGAAAGAGGCCTACCTCGATCCAACGTTTGATGATGTTCCACCATTGAGCACTTCGCCCAAAGCTTTGTACCTGCAATAAGTTCTCAATGAACAAGCAAAGCAAGTATATAGTGATAATATAAAGGGGTTAGCACATCAGATAGCATAATCCATTAATAAACATTACAAACATGCCCATGGATAATAATCATATATTTGCACGATACCAATAGGACGGGAAAATAATATTTCCATTAATAATTGATCAACATAAGTGTCAACATTACAGACTTCCGTGTCAACACAGTTCGAAACCAAGGAACCAAGTTCCTTCCAACTGGGTCTCCACCACTTCAATCCTCCACCAAAGGCAAGCTCGAAAGAGAGAGACAATGAGGTTCTCTCAACAATAGGGAAAGATATTGGGGGTTGAACACTGTGTTCATACTTGAGGGACAAAGGGATGCAGACTCAATATGAAGTAATTTTTCCAGAGTAACTTTGCTCTCAAAGTTGAATGCTTTCTCCTCCTTTCCACAACTCGAAATTGTGCTCTTATAGCCTTCAAAATGCAACTGAAGGGCCAAGTTGGAACATTTTCAGTTTATGGAAGGCCAAGGATCAGAGATATCTTGTCGTGACATGGAAACTCGACTCCATTTTTGTATTTTCTGGCACAAATCACGATGTATGCAGGCTGTAGTGGAGCAGCCTGCGTATACGCTTGCTGTATAGCTGACAGGGCGTATATATGTGGAAAAATGTTTATTTTTAGCTCTGGATTTATCAAAAAGGGATGAAAAGTCTACATAGGGAAATGGAAAAATGCCCTCTGTGCAAGATAGCAATGGTGAGGCAAATCTTGCTATAACAGATGTCCCCTAATGTGTGAGATCATAGGAGTATCTGCGATGGTCGAAATACATTATAAATAACCGAGGAGTGGAGTGGTAGAGAACTAGTTGGACAAACTCGATTGCTCATTACATTCTGTACTGACTTTGCATACATGGCTGCCAAGAATACAATGCAGATCCATGCAGAAAATATACCAAATAAGTGTCTGTGGCCATGAATAGACAGATACAATTGCAGTTATATGCCAAAGGTTGTCATATTCATGAACAAGGCCCAGTGAAACCAGTCTCGAAATAAATATGAAGATATCTGTATACCATGGAGTACAATTTGATCTCCCATGATCACTAAAGTCGAACAGGTGTTGTTCCAATGAAAGGGAAGCAACATCTTAGGAAAGCTGCGGCCACATAGTGATGTCTTCAAGTCTTCTACACTATCCACCAAGGGTGCAAGTCTACATCATGTGAATAAAGGATTCGAGGTCGAACATAATGAAACATCATTTGATTGCCGGTCATTGAGGTACACCGTTAACAAACGCAACACAACCTACCAATAATGAAAGTAGGTATCAATGCACTGAGTACATTCCTACAAGTGTGAATAAAGGAGTCGGTGTCAAACACTTGATAAATCCATTGATCATGAGACATTGATGTATTCCCATCTGTCAATGGCGAGAGAACCTACCACTAATGACTGCAAGCCTCAAGGTACTCATAAAACTCTAGGTCCCATATCTAGAATAGATGACTTGAAGTTGATGGAAAGATACCCACTGAAAGGAGAGCATTAAGGCATCTCTCATCAGTCAGCACGAGGAAAGCATGAGCTTCATGATTTGGTAGAGATCGGACGAAGAACATGTTCACGAACCAACGACCTTGTGCGTCTTTCGCGTGTATCAAATGCAAGCAGTACACAAAAAATACCCTCTGAATAGTAGCCAATGATGAAAACTGCTGACAAAGGAAAGGAAACCATCAATAAGGCTAATGGAATCCAAGACACTGCACAAATCCCAAAGTGTGAATAGATGTCTTTCTGTTGAACACAAGGGAAACCACCCAGTCAACGAACAATGATGAAATGTCGATTGCTGGGTTCAAGGTGACCTACCGATGATGCAAGTAGGGACATGGTGCGTGATAATACCATAGTATCATGTGATTTTGAGACAAACTAAGGGTATGACCGACATGCAAAGTCAAGATTTCTGAGGAGTGGCCGACGCAGGTTGTGAGACTTCTTTTGAACAAGAGCATGAGACATGTGGTGGAATCCGACAGCATAGACTCAATGATGTGACTATTAGATGTAGGAGGCATCAATAACGTTCTCTATAGGGATTGGAAGAGTAACCAGTCGGTAGAGAAAACTCTGTAACGATATCAGCTTCCTAAGGCCATGCTAAAACCCAAAATTATGATGACATAAGGACACAATAATTTTGTGCTCTGTTCAAAGGAAACACGACTGGTGCCAATTATAATATTGTACTCCCTTCCCACCCATCTTTTTTTTGTTTTTTCATAACAAATGAATGCTATGATATAGAGGAGGAAACAAGTGTCGCAAGTAAGCAAAACTAGTTCCAGTAGTGGAATTTACCTATTCTTAATGAAAGGAAATGCATGAAGGAGATGGACGCTCGGAGTGATGTTTCCTCCAGGGTGTAGGGTGTCAAATTGTGAAGGATATAAACAAGGCTCTGCTTGGTTGAGGGTGAAAAACTGCTTAGGAAATGGTTTATAACGCAAAGCGAGAACCGACTAAAGGCTCAATACTGCAAGTGAAGGCATGAGATGCAATCACAACTTAATGCCCAAAAATATCCTTTTTTATATCTTGTAGTCTATTTGGTGTGAAAAAGGGGTAAACTTGTGCCAAATAGACGTCTTTTCAAATCCAATTTACGAGTGTGAAAAAGACAAGTTCACTCGACAATCTTTTCCATTTTTGATAACGAGTCGGAAAAGAGCTTAACTAAGACTCATGACCTTTCAAATCCAGTTTAAAGAGTGTGAAAGGGACAAATCACTCGACAATATTTTCAGTTTTTAGACAAGTTGGAAAAGATCTTAATTCAGAATCATTTTTGGTGTCTTAATCAACATGTAAAGGGGGAGGCCAAGGCTCCCATCTTAGTCTTCTGTAGAAAGTCAGTATCTCATGGATAACTGACAAAATCTTGGGAAAACCCAAATTTCTCCAAGTCGAGGAGGAGAAAGTGATTATGGAGGATACAGTCTCCGTGATGGTTCGAATAATGTCTCTTAATGGAAAATACATAGGTGGGGGTATGGGATGCCCCATCAAGTAGTCCCAATCAAAGGGAACTTCGTCAGGACTTGGAGAGAGAACATTCAGGGGAAGAATAAATCTCTCTCGTTCAAAAGGAGTAGGGTTAGGAATGTTGATGACATGACTAAGAGGCACATCACTCTCTTCAAGGAGAGTAGGTTTGACCAGAGATTGCACTGGTGTGGCCACTTCTTCAATTATAGGATGCATAGTAATGGGGGCGAGAGACACTTCACTTTCGAAAAAGGAGGCGAGGTCAGGAGGGGATTGCGGTGGTGGGATTACCAAGGCGATCAAAGTAGAAGTAGTGTGAGGAGAAACCAGGGATATCTCATAATCTGAAGGGCTCTTGGGTGAGCCCCATGCTTTTGGTATCTCGGAAGTAACCGAAAACAAACGAGTAAGGTGATTTCCTTCACAAGTCCTGCAAAGGAATTTCGGCTTACGCCTGAGACATCTAGGATTCTCGATGTAATTAGTAGGGGAAAGAGAGTCATATCCTGAATGATGAATAGAGGCTGGAGACATGACACGACTATGATTTAGAGTGAAAGGATGGTTCCCTCAACATAATTAACAGAGGTTGGGTGTGAGATATCGACATAATTTGTAGAAAATGTTGACCCATCTCCGACATGACTGGCAGAGGTTGGGGATGGAGCACTAGTGTGACTGAAAGTGACTGGGCTAGCGATAGATGACGGTATTTGATTCCAAGGTCAGAGGAAATATTGTTTCTGAAACATTGCAAGACAGGAAGGATCCTGGTGTACTCCCCGTCCCTGCCCAGAAGGGTGGTAGCTTGCACTAAAATGTTCTGGAGAAGTTTGGACGGGCATCATTACTGAGGCCTGCGAAGGGACCAAGGTCGGATAATAATTATTCGAGTGATGATATATGTTTCCCCCTTGTGAAGGGGTCTCGTAAATAGGGTAGCCCGAATTGTAAAATTGGTTTTCTCCATATGAAATACCCAGAGGCATCTGAGGGCCAACCATGGGAAAAATGTTCGAAGGAACTGACATTGTGGGTGACAGATGCATGGGTGGTGAATAATAAGTGGGAAAGGAGCCTATCTGAGCACTGGCTCATGGAAGAGCATAGTTAGCATGAGGTTCAAAAGGGGGGAGGTTCCAACCTCCCCTGGGGACACAACTCATATCAAACGAAGAAGTAGGAATTGGAGCCATTATGCCCCTGGATCCCATGCTAGGATTCATATATGTGGACCAGGGAGAGGATTGCACGGGTGAAGACATATCGATAGAAAAATTACTAGAGACCCAAGGCGTGAACTGAGTGTTGTAGTTCTGCACAACATTGTAAAAGGCGGAAGGATCCATCCCCATGAAATGAGTAGGCATCATGGGGTAGGTAGCAGCGAATGAGGGAGCAAAACAAGCTCCACGATCCATGATGGAAGAACCCCACAAAGACTCCTAAGGCCAACTAGTAGTCAAAGAGCATACCAAAAATTCTAACGGCCAATACACATGCAAACAGGCTAAAGTGGTTGAGTGGCCTCCCTCGCTAAAGAAGGTATGCCTCATCCAAGAGGGACTTGAGACTCCCTGCTAAAGTTTGGAGATAACATAATCAATTAGAGAGGCTCTCGTGGGATTAACAACCAGTCGGTCAGATCCCCCCGGAGAGGTAATCCTCCATAAAGGCTGTGTGCTATCCGACCTCTATCTGACCCAGGATACAAGCAGAATAACCCCTACAAGTAACTTATGAGATACCTAAGTCAAGCAACTAATAAACCACTGTATAACCGATGCATATGCAAGCAGTTGTAAGTCCAGATCACCGTATGGGCAGGGTAGAAAAGCCCTAAACCTTGAAATAACTGCCTCTCACAGAGGTATGGGTACTAGCAAGATCCCCAAATATGAATAAATCCACAGAAATATCTCTGACGCTAGGCGAGTATCCAGGGGTTATCCCTTCAACTAACTTCGCATGACCTCATGATTAACTCTGGTGTGAGAGGAGCCTCCTGATATTACCAATTATACAATGGACTTCTAAAGTCCCTGTCTCAGACACATATGTTGATTTAATTGCCTTGGAGACGTTTACTCACAAAATCCTATTCCAAGGCACTAAATCCTAGGCTAGTTTGTGCACCCTAAAAATAAAATCTTGACTAATCAATTTTAGTTTAAAGAATAAATTTTATTGGCCATGAATACTCAAAAGGGTATGGAAGCGAAACTCATGATGTTATGACTTTGCAAAAGATAAATATGAATATATTGCAAAGTCTACCTTTAACTTTTCAATGAATGATATGCTAATAAAAACAGTGCAATTTTCAATTTCAACTCTGCAATTCAGAAGTAAAATGCAATCTTTCGCTAAATGTACTAAGATAATGATAAAGGTTCAAAGACAAAAATGTTAACCAATGCAAAATGCCTATTATAAATGGATTTAAAAGCAACCTGATATATAAATTCTACTGTGTATAAACGAAATAAATTGAGCAGAATACCAAGCAGCCAAGCAAACAGCCCAGGGTTCAAGGACAAACCAACGAATGAAAAAAAATGAGAAAGACTACGCCCATAAATTCAACTCCCAACAGGCTTCCTCTAAACCCAAAGAAGCTCAACAGGCATTACAGAGACCTAAGAAGGCTCAACAAACATCAAAACTCACCCAACAGTCACTAAACCAAGCAAACAAGCAAGGAAAAGTGGTATACGCGAATGTTCAGGAGAATAGTGCGTATATACGCAGCTTGCAGAGAGGCAAAACACATGTGTATGTGAGAAGAGTGCGTATATATGTAGCTTGCAGAGAGGCAGAACACATGTGTACGAGGCAGAAGGAAAAATGAGCGTACAAGCTTTAAAACAAGGCCAGGCAAGGGAAAAACGACTGAAAACTCAGACTCATAGTGAACAGAATATGCCAAGCAGTGATACGACAAGAAACACAAAGGAAAAAGAGCAATGCAAGAAGAAAAAGTACTTGAACCCTTAGAAGGAAGATCTCTCCCCAGTGGAATTTCCATTTCTGTTACGAGGGAAAAACTCTCTATGGCCAAGGGTAAACCACAACAAACAGGTATGACTGCAGAAATCAACTTAATTCCATTGTATGCTATATAAACTAATGTGCAAGATAATAAAGAGGCCTACCTTGATCCAACATTTGATGATGTTCCACCATTGAGCACTTTTCCCAAAGCTTTGTACCTGCAATAAGTTCTCAACGAACAAGCAAAGAAAGTATATATTGATAATATAAAGGGGTTAGCACATCAGATAGCATAATCCATTAATAAACATTACAAACATGCCCATGGATAATAATCATATATTTTCATGATACCAATAGGACGGGAAAAGAGTATTTCTATTAATAATTGATCAACATAAGTGTCAACATTACAGACTTCCGTGTCAGCATGGTTCGAAACCAAGGAACCAAGTTCCTTCCAACTGGGTCTCCACCACTTCAAACCTCCACCAAAGGCAAGCTTGAAAGAGAGAGACAATGAGGTTCTCTCAACAATAGGTAAAGATCTTGGGGGCTGAACATTGTGTTCAGAGTTGAGGGGCAAAGGGATGCAGACTCAATATGAAGTAATTTCTCCAGAGTAACTTTTCTCTCAAAGTTGAATGCTTTCTCCTCCTTTCCACAACTCGAAATTATTCTCTTATATCCTTCAAAATGAAACTGAAGGGCCGAGTCCGAAAGTTTCCAGTATATGGAAGGCCAAGGATCAGAGATATCTTGTCATGACATGGAAACTCGACTCCATTTTTGTATTTTCCGGCACAAATCCCGATGTACATGGGCTGTAGTGGAGCAGCCTGCATATACGCTTGCTGTATAGATGATAGGGTGCGTATATGTGGAAAAATGTTTATTTTTATCTTTGGATTTATCAAAAAGGGATGATAAGTCTGCATAGGGAAATGGAAAAAGGCCCTCTGTTCAAGATAACAATGGTGAGGCAAATCTTGCTATAACATTTGTCAGTAGTCTTCATTATTGGATACTATTCAAAGAGTCTCTGCCATGCACTATTCCATCCGGTGCATGCCATAGTCATTCCTTGGTGTGGTCCTTACAATATTTTCATCCTAGTCCTTCCAAATATTTGGCCTTATGCTACCCCTTTTTCTAGATTATGGAGGATGCCCTAATGCCTTCCTTACAATGGATCTCTACCCATCGACTTTGACACATATTTCTCTAGGATAGGGATCTAGAGTCATATTTGGTACCTTGGGGTGTGCATTCATTAGTCGTAGGTTCTCTCACTATTGATGGTGGGAATACATCAATGTCCCTTGCTCGATAGATTCTACCAGGTGTTCGACCTCAACTAATTTATTCACATTTGTTAGATTACACCATGGTACCTTGACACCCAATATAATCATTGGTAGGTTGTCTCATGTTTGTTAATGGTATACATCAATGAATGGTAATCAAATGGTGTCTCACTGTGTTCGACCCCAACACATCTATTCACATAGTGTAGACTCATACCATGACAAATGATTTGAAGACTTCGGGTGAAGTATGAGCATCACATATTTCTTGCTCCTACTCGATATACATTGTACCACACCACAGACATTGGTACTTGAAAATGATCTGCTTTTTCACTTCATTAGTCCCACATATGCTTTGTTCTTGTTTTGAGACGTAGCTCCACTGTGTATCTCTTCGTGGATATGATCCACTTTCACATGGATCCACTGTGTATTCCTCGTGGCCATGTTTTCTACTTTTATATATCACATGGATCCACTGTGTATTTCTCATCGCCATGGAAATTAGTCATACTTTCATATGTACCATGGATCTGCAGTATAATTGATTTGGCGACCATGCTTACATCAATATTGAGCATGGGTATGCCTGACTTGGGAAGAAAATACTCTCATTTGATCTTGACTAATGGTTTCTTATTTTGGATCAGTTGCTCGAGAACCTTGATGAGTTTACTTCAATGCATCCTCGTCTCTAAGAGTTGTAATGTGTTTCGTCCATCATATTTCCCTTCTGACCTCACACATTAGGGGGCATCCTTTATAGCATAAAATGCCACACCTATGCATTCGTGCTATGACCTACCCTTCCCTTTGGCTTGAAAAATCAAAATCCCACCTTACCTCATCCAAGTCATCTAAAAAACATGAGTCTTGAACATATCTGTGGGTTTCCTTATAGTGTGAAACCCGCGGATGCCCTAAAAAATAATGAAAAATAAAATAATTCTGAGATTTCGAGTGGGTTTTTTGGTTGGGATTGTTTCCCAATGTCCTCGAGCTCATATAAAATGGATTTCAACCTCCCCAACCCATTTGGGAGAATATAAAATTACATTTGAGGGAAATCATGAGGACAAGTCTCCTGGTGCAAGGTTATGCTAAGAAAATCGAGCAAGTTTCCCTTCCCCTTCATCCTCTGAGAAGTTTTCCCCAAACCTGGAAACTCCTTTTCGAGAGTTACTTCCTCTTGTCTATAGTTATAAGGTGTGTTCCTATCCTTATCAAACTATCTGAGGAAGATTTTCATTGAGTTGATGCTTGAAGGACTTCAGGAGGAACCCGGGTGTTTGGTTATGAAACAATGCCAAAAGTAGGGTCAGGTTGTAACTAGCTCTCTTATTTCACTGAATAATAAAATAGTATCTTTTCCTTCCAATACCGTGTTCACTTGTTTCATTGCAATCTGATATGTTCACATTTGTTCATATATGCTTTGAAGTGTACTTTTGATATATGCTACTAGGATCTATAACTACCTCGTTGCAACACAATCTAGGTCTCTTATTGCATGCTTGTACCGGTAGAGACCAAGATCATTTCAAGAAGAAGGAGCAGGGATCGACATCAAAAAAAGGGTTTAAGGTGCACACCTTCTCTTCTCTCCTTTCCCTATATATCTCTGTGAAAAAAGTAGTTATTCTTGGTTTGCATGTTTGATTGTGAGGGTATATTTAATCTTCTATATCCAGTCTTGCTCTATCGTGACACGATCCAAGGTCACGAGGAAAATATCCCAGTAATACCCACAACCTTGGTAATGTGCTGCCTTCATGCATTAGTTTAGTTTACATTTGATTTAGTTTAATATTCAATGTTGGTTTGTGTTTAAAGATTAGTATTTGATTCAGTCTATTTGAATTTAATTTAGCTTAGTATTTGATTCAACTTAGTATTTGGTTTTCTGTACTCCTTTTGCATCACTGTAATTTGATGAAATTTTAATTAATATAGTCATTAGAATATTTTTAGAGAACTGTATCAATCATCATTCATGAGTATAGGAACACTTAACATTTAAAGTGAAAGATTGTACTTTGAGCCGTTTATGAGATCAGATCCAAAAGACTGATAACTGGTTTTAGTTTAGTCTTTAATACTTTGATTTTATTTAGATATGTTCATGGATGGATAGATAAAAGGGTCTGAATTGAGTCATGTTTACACATATATGAAACATCTATATGTAACGTGCAAACATACCATATTATCTGTTATACTCACATCTAAACCATGAATGCAAGTGTCATCAATTTCTATGTGTTTAGCATTTCTACATAATTTGACAAGTACTCAGTCTTTGCATTTCATGTTTTTTGGGTGAATCACAAGAATTATAATTCATTGGCTTGTTGAGTTAATCATATTCTGGAGTGAAATAATGATTTGTTTCCCAAGTGAAATACTGCAACATATACCTATCAGTGGGACCCAAACCAATAAACCAATAACCAGTTCTAGATTTGATTTCTATTCCTAAGTATTTTTTTTATTTCTTCACACATCAAAATATCAAGTGTTCATTGATTACAGGAGATTCCATTAGAGGCATATTTATGTGTAGATAAGACATATTAACATAGTATGCGAGAGCCATTACAATCTTTCTACGGATCTGTGAATACAAGGTAAGGTGTCTGAAATTATTTTTTGTGTGGTTTGATTACATTTTTGCTTTTTGAATTGATACCTTTAGTAAATAGCTTAGAATAGGATCTAATCCTACATTTCCTATGCTTGCATCTCAAAGTCTACGAACTCCCATATTGATAGATTTAATGTCAAGGGTTTATGCATATAAATAACCCAACATTGGTCTTACTACTTTTCTAGTTTGACCTTCCTATCAACATTCACCTTTGAACGTGGTGTTACTTGGATCACACCTACTTGGATCAACCTTGTTAGGTTCAAATACTTACAACAACCAACTTGGAGGTGCTTCCTCATAAGGAATTGACTCCCAATAGCCAGAAAATATGGTAGGTAATCCTCAACAAAACCCACTAACCAAATGTGACAAATTTACCATATACAGTTTCACTAAATATTCTAGGTTTAACAAAACTTACCAATGATCCCAATTTTCATGATGCAACTTATCCCCCAATGATAACCAAATTTCCCTCAGATTCAATTCAAAAGTTCCAAGGGAATATGGGTAAACATATGAGAAACCATATCATGACTTTTCACTTGTGGTGTTTACAAAAACATCACAGAGGATTCTATGATGGTATTTCATCTTGACCCGAGGGCCTTTTCCAAAACATCTCCATAGAGATAGCGGGAAAAATGGCCTTGATTGATATCAAGATAATAAACACCCCCTTGGACTATAATATCCTCCTAGGATGTTGTTACATGTACATGATGAAGGCCATTGCTTCGTCTATGTTTTGAACAATGATCTTCCCCCACAATGGGAGGGTTTTCACTGTATAACAATTGACACACTATGAATCATGACCAACCATGAACTTGGATAACATCCTTTGCCTCATTAGGGTACATCATGAGCATCCATCCTTCGTGGAAATGGGTCTAGGGATCTTCAAATATGCCTCACTCCTTGGCACTTATCAGGGTGAACCACCTTCTATTTCACACCTAGATTTTTCTCAAGTGTGAACCATCATATTTGTTACGAAACAATCATCTTCCCCTCTTTTTTTTCCTAAGACATCATTTACAAATAACCAACAATATCCCATGCAAACCATTTCCCTCCCCCTCATCGAGATCTCATTTTTATACCCACCACTAAGAGTTACAGTGTATCAAGTGATTTCCACACTAACTCTTCCAAACCTTATGTTAGGGATACCTATTTGGTACCTAGAACCTTCATCCATGGTACCAGTACCAACACCCTCTCCTCACAATATTGTACAACCGGTACAAACTCTTGTCAACCCAGTGACGACAGAGCCTGGTCACATAATTAAGGGTAAGAGTAAAACCATTCAAGGAAAGAAGAAAAAAGTAGGGATCACTACTAAGACCACACCTCTAGTACCCCCTCCTTATGCCCTTTGTGATGCCCTGGGTCATCCTACAAAATTATGTCCACACTTTGTGAACTAATTAACCTTATCCAAACACCAAGGACAACATCACTGCTACCCACCCACCCCATTTTCGATACTTCCACGACAACTACAAAAGAGTCACTCACAACATGCAATAATAAATTGCATACAAACCACCCCTTGCACCATATGTTCATCCTTTGTACATTACACTCACCATTTTCCTGATCTAGCACACTTTTGAGACACACTAACAACTTTCCTTCAAATGAAATTTCCAACACCCTCCACCCAATCGACATCACAACCTGCATCAATCATTGAGAAGGATTCTTCCATTATTTATCACCTATCCACCTCAGTGAACTCATGGAATAGCTTCCCAAGTGCACTTTATAAGAAAGTGGACGAATTCACTTATCTTTTCCCACTCTTTATTGATTATTGAACTTGTCACATGGCCAATATTAGTTAGATTTGGGAATCTCTCCTCACAACAAGAGCCCCTAACATTGCATCAACCCCTAAGGTCTCACCTAACTCCTCCTAGCAAGGGCAGGAACCATCATCTTCCCCTATTTCCTTTTTGAGACATCGACAACAAGATGCCTCACCTCTTGTGCCACCTAATTCTTTGGCAATTCCTTGGTAGGAAATCCTTCCTCCTCTCAGAAAGAACGAAACACATAATTGTGTGCACATTTTCTATATTTCCATGGCCATTGGTCCCATACTTCTAGTACAACATTCCTTACCTATCGATAGTGATACTTGCCACCCATTAGTGAGCATGGATACCATTACCTAATGGCTAGAGTATTACTCTATCTATGTGTTATAGCACAAGTTGTAGGTTGGGAAAATCTCGACCCAACCACAAAGCAAGAGCTACAACTTGGGAATCCTACACCCAATGTCATTTCAATGTAGGTCCCTCACTTCAAGGGTGACTATGTCACTCTAGGGAGGCGATCCCGATGATCCTAAGGGGATTGAGATGGATATGGAGGGAAATGGAAGTGAAGCCCCTAGAGGTCAATTCTAAGTGGAAAGAAAAGTGGGAAGATATTCCTTGTAAGTCAAGTGATTGTTTCCCCAAAGGTATAATACTTCTCCGGATGAATGTACCTGCCCGAGACACAAGAAAATCCAACTTGAAATGATATATGTTAGTATGGATCAGCAAGTTAATCTTTCTGTCCCTAATTTGCAGAAATATATGACAATTTATATCAGCAAGTAATACATTCAAATCAACATGTAAAGAATAAGATCAATCAACAATATTATCAATGAGTATGGCAATCAAGTATGACTAAAAAATGACACTTTAAGGCTGAATAAAGCAAGCTGTTATAACAATGTATTTTCTGTATAAAATTGCAGCCTTATGGATGTAGCATTGAATGACATGCAGCAACAAAATCAACCATGAAAAAGTGCCAAGAACTAGCCCAAAAGGTGTGCCCTAGTTAGTAGAGTAAGTGAGCAAAATTTAGGAGTTAGTCTAGGGTTAGTTTAGGAGTTATAGCTAGTAGTTTTTCTAGGTTAGATCAGCCCTAATGGATGTAGGTTAGGTTTTATAACATCAAGAGAAGTAATGGGAGAGATGGGATGCCCTAGTAGGGGAAGAATCCTCTCAATGAGGAAAACCAACTTCAAGCAAGAAACTTTTCAAAAGATAAAAAATTGCATTTCCCAAGGAAATGATTTTATATCTCCAATGCAAAAGTATATGACTAGTGCCTTTACTATTGGGTTAATGGATTCAACTAAAAAAAAGATCTAGAGAAGCTACCTCCTTGGGGGTGTAAGCCCGTTTACTTCGCAAGGAAAGTTTCTCTATCTAGGGTTTAAGCTAAGAGGTGTATGTCGTTATACTTCTCTTAGAAAACCCTTGTATAATCAATGAGATGAAGCATAAAATGGTGAAGACTATAGTGGGGGTGTATTCCCTTATACTTCCCACCTATCTCCTAGCATAAGAATACTTGAATTGAAAAAAATGATAGCATAATAGTAAAAGACCATACCAAGATCAAGAGAAATGCCAAGATAATCCACCATAAGAGCTAGAAAATATCATCCAAAGCTAGCGCTAGATCTCCATCAAACATTCACCAATAGATAGCCATAAAAAAATGCACAAGAGATAAAAAGAGCCAAGTGTGGCACAAATTTCAAATCCAAGTCCTCTCACAAGAAGGAGAGTTATGTTTAAATGAGATTTTATGATCTCTATTTATACAAATTTCACCAAGGTGACTATCCACAAATTAAGGAGTAAAACACAATAATAGGGGTCAAAAACCCTAATATTTCCCCCTTTCACAAAGTAATTCATTTAAAATTCACTTTTTTTCACATAAGAAAACGCTAATTTTAGAAGGACGTCTCCCCTTAAGGGGATGTTTTTCCACTTCGAGGAAATTGTTGATGTTGGAGAAGCATGGGTAGGCCTCCAAAGGCCACATGTCAAGCATATAAGCACTCTCATCATGGTGAAGAACCTCTTCTCCTCAAAACATCCAATTGTCAAATGAGTGGCACCTCACCACCATGCCCTAGCCCCCCAAGCATGACGTCAAGCTAAAAAATAAGACATTTTCCCCCTCCTGCAAAAATCATACTGCAAGTTGTTAGCGACAGAAGTCACTCCTGGATTGCTATAAGGAGCAGAGCCCGACGCCCATCAGTTTTGTGTCACGATTGTTCATAGATGGGTGATCAAATGAAAGGAAACTCTAAACAGTAGTGTCCAACTCTGAAAACAGGCCAGGCATGTATGAGTAAGTGAGGTCTTGCGTAAACTTCAGACAATGAGCTGTAGTAAAGGGTGAACAGGCAGAAGACTTATGGAGAAGAGTGCGAGGGTCTGTTATAAACAACAAGTTCCTAACAGGCTATAGAAGAAAGCATTCCAACACAAGGTCTTCTTGCATTTGGATACAGAGCACCAGAAAATACAATAATGCCACGATAAATAATTTATCATAACAGAAATGCAACAATTCGCATGACTCAGTCAATCGCGAACTTCCTAGCATAAGATGAAAAACTTAGACGGGTAAAGAAGAACTGTCTGTCATAAAACAAGAAATCTCATATACAGATCCATAAGCTGGAAACTGAAATAGCAGTTAAAGCATTACAGTCGGGAGCTCAGCTCTACCATTCATCCTTTACAAAATGGCAAAAATGCCTACATATACTTGGAACAAAAACCTGGCAGCTAAAATGAGACATTGCATTGAAGACATTACGTCTTCACATTTACTGCGCATGTAGTCTCTGGACGTTCGTGAACTTCTGTCAGACGTAATCGCGTCCTAAAGGACCTGGAATTGAATTGACAAGCTTGCATTCATTCCTTGGTTTTCCATTTATGGTGGGAACGATGTCCAACCACCATCAACTGCTGTAATAACTGCTTCATCGGGATTGGGAAAAGCCTAGGCGGATTCTGCTCCTTCAGGACATGGAGGCGCTCAGGATGACTGGAGGTCTTGATTATGAGGAGGTGAACGGACGGTGACCGGGCGGGGGGAGCTGGACACGCTGGATGCAGATACAGGGTGAGGAGAGGCCACACTAATGGATGGCAGAGGGAAACAATAGGGAGAATGCACGTGGCAACATTCGTGGGTTTTGAAGTGTACGAGCCAGGTGGAGGGACTCAGGGGCCAGAGAAACTGTGGATGGCATGACACGGGGAGAAGACGTGGTGGCGAGGGACAGATGGAAGATGTATGCGATGAAGCTCCAGAATTTTCAGGAATTCAGAATTCGCGAGTTGAAGTGCGCGAGCTTCTTGCCTCCGGGATCTCCGATATCCCGATATGCGATGAGCCCCTTCTCCCAGGAATTAGCCCCTTCTGACTAGACCATGATCCATATGACCTATCCTTGTGCAACCGTGGTCCAACTTTCCATCGGGATTTCGGCATTCTTGATGACACGATGTTTGTGTCCACTAAACTTGGGATTCCCCGAAATCCGATGGCTTATGGCCGTTGACTTGCTGACGGTCAGCTCCTTGGTGCATAGCCTGCCACCTGCCTTCCACTATTGAAAGCTTCCCCCGATATCGGGAGATCGGGTATCGGGATATCGGGACTTCTGCTACCCTGTGCGCGGGACTTTCAGTTCCCCGATCCCCGACTCTGTGGGATCTCTCGCCATGTCCCTCTGGATCGGACGACCTGCATTCAACCTCTAAAGATAAGAGACTTCTCTGCTGCTAAATGTCGAGTAGATCGGCCACTCCGACACCCCGATAACTGTTGACTTTCTTCATGGATGGATCTCGGCTGCCGATGGCAAAACTTCGCAGGCTCGCTTGATATGATACTTGGAAAAGCAAGAATTCTCCCGAGCTGCGCTTGAGTATTTGTGTGACTTGCAGACCTGCATGCCTCTTGAACCCGCGACAAGAAATGTTACTAACACAAGTGAGGGATGGGCTATGTCATTCAAGTCATCATCAAGGCCTTCCAAGTATGATCTTTCTCATCCGTCATGTAGGCCCCTGGCATCCAACCAGTGGGCTTGTATCCCCATGGATGCCCAAGCTAGGCTTGTTCTCCCAAAATTGTCCACCAACTAGGTCCTACAAAGACAAATGAGCATGTGCTCCATGGATCTCAAGTAATAAAATCATGATAAGTGAATCCAATAAATAAATAAACCATCTAAGTATGTACATCAAATATCACTATATCAAACAATTAATTTCTCAAAGACATTATGCGACTTCCCAAGCTTGAATATGGGAGGGTTGACGAGGTGTCCTATTAGGTAGATCTTGCCCTAGATCAAGGAGAGTTTCCAAGAAATCCCTCTCTAAGACATGTAAAGTGGATGAAGTGGTTGGGGTCAAGACTCAATGGGCATAGGGCTCATGACATACAAGGGGTTGTAGTGTCTCATTCATGGGTGACTTTGTAGAGAGTGTGTGGTACCTTCGTCTGCAATGCACTTTTTCCAAGCCCATCATTGCCTTTTATCTTTCTTTCTTTGTATTTTCTTTTATAATAGCATAAGGAGAGATTGAAGGTCACTTCCTTGGTGTGGTGACCAAATGATGGCAATGTCACCCAAAAACACCTAGTGTAAATGAGAAGGATGGATAGTGATGAGACCCCCTTTCCCTCATCCATACAATTGAGAGCCATTTCCATGACGTAGTGACCAGATGATGACAATGCCATACCACTAGATATTCATGGCTGTGATAGGTTAACTCATGATGAGACTCCCTATCCTTCAACTAACCTTTTAAGCATTCTTTATCATATTGTGGTTCCTCTTTACTCAAAGATAAGCATTTTATTTCTTTCTTGGGTGATCCCCAGACAAAGCATCTGGAAGGTTTATACAAGGATTTTATATTTTACCCAACATCAACCACTATGGGCCTTTATCCCCTTCTTCCCATAGAATGAGGGACAACCCCTTCTTGGGTCAATACACCTTAAAATCCCACTAGATAAGGAAATGGATGGGAATAATGATGGAAAGTGGTAAGTATGGTCCAGAATGGTACAATGGCTCATTAAGGGAGTTCCTAGTAGGAAACCCATTCCCAAGAAAAACCACTTACTAGGGAACAATGTCAATCACCAATGTGAAGCAGGGAAAAAGGCATAATGTCCAAGCATATATAATGAAATATAGAGCAATGTAAGATACAACATAATCAAATGGATTGAATATTGAAATGATTCTCACCATAATACTAACTTATACCTCATGGCACATGCCCAATTCCTTCCAGAAGCCAGCTGATGTGGTGGATGTCGTATGCAAAATTGTGATCATCTGTGGTGGTGAGTGGGTTTTCCATCTGTGTGAAGGGTATTGCTGGTCATGTAGTCTCTCATCACTCCATATCTGCAACCTAAGGGCCTTGAGACATCATTTCCTTAGTTATCCACAAAATGGGGATAACACTATGCACTATCGATATCCATAAGTACTTTGGAACCTAGCAACCTATCACATGTGATATTTATGGTGATAAGACACCAACCCAACTAGGTCATGCCTCTAATAAGTCACTCACTTTTTCTTCCTATGTATTCCAATCGAATGAGGACATTTTAGAGTAGATAATTAAATCCAAATACCCCTGGGACATTGTGCATAATCATTCTTTCTTCCTCCCATGGGAGGAATTCTAGTTTGCCACATATTCAATCATATGTGCAGTTGAAACCAGAGAATTTATTTCTCTTGGGAATGTTGATTGTTTCAAAAAATATATATCATCACCAGATGATTTCGAAGAAGGATACATGGTCATCATCTCTCATACCATCAAAGAATACATTTCGATCAAACTAGGTTTCACCCAAGACATCCTCCTTGGAGAAACATTTTCCTTGAAGGAGGTCCTTACCTACAAGACTCTATTTCAATATTTTTGGGACATATTTTCCTGATCTTATGTAGAAATGCCAAGACTCGATGCTACCATTGTCGAGCACCATATCAAAAAATGGCCCAATGTTTCAGGTGTTCGATAGAAGCAACGACCTCTTCACCCTTGTAAATATATGACCATCAAAGTTGAGATTGACAAGCTTCATAAATATGGTTTTATCCATCCAATTGCATATACCTCCTAGGTATCCAACATTGTCTCTGTGAACAAAAAGAAAGGCACAATTGGAGTTTGTACTAACTTCCGAGACTTGAATCAACCATGTCTTAAAGAAAATTTCCCGATTCCATTGATCAACCAAGTTATCGATGCATGCATAGGGCATGAGGTCCTCTCCTTCATGGATGGGTTCTCTAGTTACAACCAGATCTAGATCCACCATATATATCAATACAAGACTGCTTTCACCACATTATGGGGCACCTTCAGATACTACATCATGAATTTCAGTCTCAAAAATATTGGAGCCACCTTTCAATGGGATACAACATATTTCTTTCATGATCTCGCCCAACTCAAATTAGCTTACTTGGATGACCTCACGACAATATCCAAGAAGTGATCCCAACATCTAGAATATCTTTGCATAATCTTTCAAATATTTCAAAAGTACAAGATTAGCTTGAAAACCCTCATGTGCATATTTTGCATCATTGTTGGACGTTTATGAGGTTTTATCATTTCCTAGTAGGGAATCACAGTGGATCCCCTAAAATTCCAATCTATCAGTGAGATCCCTCCTCCAAAGAATTGGAGCCAAATGCAAATTATACAAGGTAGGTCCAACTTCTCACAACACTTCATCCCCGATTCTTGTGATTTTTATGCTAGGACATCCCTTTTAGATGGGACAATCATACTCAAAAATCATTTGATGCATTGATATACACTCTCTCTATTAAGATTCATCCCAAGCCCTCATAGTTGGTCATTATTTAGTTGTCATTGTAATAAGTGGTCAACCCTCATTATTATTGGGACTACAAGTAGTTAGGAGGTTGGTTAGTGGAATTTTATAAAGTAGTTATGGATAACACATGGTATTGGCCCGTGGTATTGGCCCATGGTATTTTCCCATGGTATTTTTGGTTGTTAACTATATTTAAGGAATGCATCTCTCCATTGTAGGTTGTTGAGGATTATTGTAAGAGAGCTCTGTTCATTTGGAGGTTGTCCCCTCGAAGAGGCAAGTGAACTAAGTTTTCTATAATATTAATATTCTATTTTTTCTCTTTATTTGCTATTCCTGTTACTTGCGTAGTATATTTGCTTGATCTATTAACTGTTCCAGGTATATCACAAGTGGTATCAGAGAACTTTCCTGGGAAAGAAGTGTGGGTGATTTTTTTTTCCAAGGTAGCGACGTGTTCCGGTGTTGATAAACCATAAATATCTATCGTTCAATGCACAAATCCATCACTGGGGAAGCACACACGTAGGAAATACAAGTGGTACTTAAGTGTACATCTGTTTTCCACCCTTGTAAACCTTGTTGGTACCCCTTCGAGTGGTAGCGCATCAGACAACACCTATGCACAGAATTTCCCTAGGCAGCTTGAAATCCACCTAACTCAACCAATTGATTGCCTGAATGCTATAGTGTCACCGAGAAGAACACTCGAGAAGATAGTCTCTAGTACCTAGGTAATCAGGTAGTATGGATAAGGTTATGGTCGAGCCTCCTTAGTTGGTATCCTGAGATATTGGGCAGAGTACTATTGTTGACCCCACACGTATATCAGAGAGTTATAACAGATGGAAAATCCTTTTCTGTAGGAACCTTGAAACAAACCATAACCCTTGGGAGAAACACATAACAAAAAAAGACCAACACAAAAAGAGCATAGACAAGATCCGTTTCCATGCAACTTCGCCTCTTACATTTCTAGTTGTGAAATTCCTACATCTTTCTTCCTGTTCTGAATTTCGACATTCTGACACTACCAAATTATTCAGATCAGAGTATAACTCCACAGGAGTAAAAAAAAATAATTCCAGGGCCTGACAACATCCTTATTTGAGACCTATCCCATTGGATTTATCTTCACCCTAATCGTCATGATACCTATCAATTTTAAGCCGTTTTTTGGACCCGATCCCCTTACCCCTCGTTTGCAACCTATCCCATTGGCTTCCTCTTTTCTCCCCGATTGCAATCATACCTATCATTTTTAAGACTTTTTGTGGACCTGATCTCCTTCCCGACACACTTATTTAGAACCTAGCCCATCATACTTCTTATCTTGTGTTGATCACTATGGTAGCACTCTCCCTAAGCCTCCACAATGGGCCCTACCACCCGATCTCACACTGGGGATGAGTGGGACACTGAGGTCAACTATCGAAAGATCTATTTGCGATCAAATAGACCCTGGGGTATTTTTACCAACTCAAGCAAAACTTTCAAGACATGGATGACATAAAGAACCACTTGCAAGTCATTTCCCAACACCTTGGATTGCTTGAGAAAGATAAGCACCAAGAGTACCACTCTGAAGCCTCTCATTCCTCTCATTATGAGAATACTCATAATTCCCACTCCCCTTGGGGTTCTCCAAACTCCTAGAATAAGTTTCCAAAAGTGGAGATGCATAAATTTTATGGATCTGACCCAGCTAGGTGGGTCTTTGAAATGGAAAAATTATTCTCCCTCCATGATATTCGAGATGATGAGAACAAACTCCATGTAGGTGTTTTGTACTTAGAACAAGAACGATGGAAATGGTGGTAGTGGCATAATAAATGATATCTAGGACATCCCAATTAAAACATGTTCACCAAAGATGTTTGTGCATGTTTTTATAGGGAATCTCATCATTTGGGGTGCCTCACCAAGTTGAAACAAACAAGGTCAGTCATTGATTTCATAACATCATTTGAATAGTTTTCTATCAGAACTGAGGTCTTATCTGATGAATTCTATCTTGAATGCTTCATAAGTGGCTTAAAGGAGGCAATCCATGCTCATGTTTTCATGCATAATCCTATTACTTGATTGCAGGAGTGAAAATTAGCATTGGAAGTTGAGAACATTCTTCAGGAACAATCCCTTAGTTCTTCAGTCCTCAACCATCCTCATCCAGGGGTTCCCACTGCTCCCACTCAAACCTTGAAGGTTCAAAAGGTGTCTCCAGCAGAAAATGAAGAATGTCAGAAACAAGGGCTTTGTTATTACTGTGACGAAAAATGTGCCCCAGGACATAAATGTCATGAACAAAAGTTCTTCCAAATTAATGAGTAAGAAGACTGAATGTCATATGAGGTCCCCGAACCCAAAGATACTAAACCCCCTATGCCCCTCTCAAAAGTCGTTGCTACTCCTATGGAACCAAAAGAACCTCTCATATCTCTCCATTCCCTTGCTGGTATTTCTGCTCCGTAAACATTAAAGATAAAAAGGCTACATCAAACAATGATCGGTAGTAGTGTTGATTGATAACGACAACACCCATAATTTTATTCACCGCAAGGTTGTTGAGGATATCAATTGTTTTATTGGGCCAGTTTCAAATTTTCAAACTCTCATAGCTAATGGTGGTACAATGAAATGTAGGGACCATTGTGAGAATGCCAAATTCCAAATGGGTGATAATACCCCAAAAACTCACATGTTTTCCATTGCCATGGGTGGCTGTGATATCGTCTTGGGTGTTGAGTGGTTGTGCACTTTGGGACCGATTAACATGGATTATAAGGAGTTATATATGCGCTTTACTCAAGAGGCTCGAACCTATACCCTCTGCATCTTGCATGCTGGGTCCCCATAAATTATTAGCTCTCACAGAATGGAGAAACTTCTGAAGAAAGGTCATCATGGGGTCGTTTCCCAATTTAACTCCATCTAGGTACAAGATCCATCATCCCTTGCAATCCATATCTATCGGGGCATCGTTTTCAGATCAAAACCAATCACCATAGTCTCAAGTATTTCCTGGAGTAGAGGTTTTCATCCCCAAAACAAAATAAGTGTCTGACCAAAATGTTGGGCTATGATTATGAGATCATATATAAGAAAGGAAAAGATAATGTCATGACCGATGCATTGTCTAGACAATATGAAGATGATGGTTCCCTCTTTTCTCTATCATTACCAATCCCTCAAGAGGATCACACCTATACCCTCCGCAACTTGCATGCTAGGTCCCCATAAATTATCAGTTCTCACAGAATGGAGAAACTTCTGAAGAAAGGTCATCATGGGTTTGTTTCCCAATTTAATTCCATCTAGGTACAAGAGCCATCATCCCTTGCAATCCATATATATTAGGGAATCATTTTCAGATCAAAACCGGTCACCATAGTCTCAAGTATTTCTTGGAGTAGAGGTTGTCATCCCCAAAACAAAATAAGTGGTTGACCAAAATGTTGGGCTATAATTATGAGATCATATTTAAGAAAGGAAAAGATAATGTCATGACCGATGCGTTGTCCAAACAATATGAAGATGATGGTTCCCTCTTTTCTCTATCATTACCAATCCCTCATTGGATTGATGAAGTTCAACATGAATCTCTCACCCATCCCACTATCTCCTAGATAATTCAACGACTTCGAACTGAAACTAGTCCTCCCAATGGCTATACTTAGCAAGCCAATGTACTCAGATATAAGGATCACCTCATTTTGTCTCTGGATTAAACACTCAAGCCAAGGATATTAAATGAGTTGCATTCTTCTGCTCTTGTGGGTTACTTAGGCTTCCAGAATACCTATGCTCGTTCTCACCGCTCTGTTTTTTGGGAAGGTATGAAGAAGGATATACTCACCTTTGTTACCAAATGTGATATTTGTCAATGACATGAAGGTGAAATTGTCAAGACCCCTGAAGCTCTCCAGCCATTACCCATTCCAACTTCTATTTGGATTGACATATCCATGGAATTTGTAGTGGGCCTTCCCAAAGTAGGTAACAAGTTAGTCATAATGGTAATGGTCGACCACCTCTCCAAATAGGCACATTTTTGTGCCTTACCACACCCTTTTATGCCAACTCTAGTTGCACAAGTTTTCATTGATCATATTTTCAAGCTGCATGGCATGCCAACATCCATTGTATCTGACCGTGAATTGAACTTCACCAACACCTTTTGGCATGAATTATTCAAATTACAGGGCACACAATTGAACATGAGCACAACATACCACCCATAGACAGATGGCTAAACATAAGTGGTCAATAAGTTTTTGGAAACTTACTTGCATTATTTTGTTTAAGAAAAACAACATTAGCGGGTGCAATGGTTATCACTACCAGAATGGTGGTACAACACTTCTTATCATACAACCACCAAACTGACACCATATGAAATGGTGTATGGCCAAACACCCCTATAGTAACTTCCTATCTTCTAGGAATATCAAAGGTCTAGAATATTTACAAATTGCTACAAGGTAGGGAAGTTACCCTCACGGCTCTAAAGGAAAACCTCCACATGGCCCAAAATCGTATGAAGCAACAAGATGAAAAACAACACTCCAAAAGGGTTTTCCAAGAGGGTGATTAGGTGTTTCTCTGAATCCAACCTTACAAGAAAACATCACTCAAAGATTAGGGCCATCACAAGTTGTCACCCAAATTTTATGGCCCCTCTTAGATTCTCAAACACATTGCTCCAGTTGCCTACAAACTTGCACTTCTAGTTGCCTCCAAAATACATCTGGTGTTCCATGTTTCCCGTTTGAAGAAATTGGCGGGTCATAATTGTTGAGTTCAAACCATCCTACATGAACTAGATGAAGAAGGATCCATTTAGTTGCAGCCCGAATCTATCCTCAACACGCGAGAGCATCACCTATGGGGATGAAATATCAAAGAAGTGCTAATCAAATGGAATGACACATCTCCATAGGATGAAACATGGGAACCAAATGCCATACTGCAATAGTTTCCGCATCTTCAGCCTTGAGGACAAGGTTTCTTTTGAAGGGGGAGGGCATGTTAGGATCCATCCCTAACCCCTCATAGTTGGTCATTAGTTAATTGTCATTGTAATAAGTGGTCAACCCTTGTTATTATCGGGACCACAAGTAGTTAGGAGGTTGGTTAGTGGAATGTTATAAAGTAGTTATGGATAACACATGGTATTGTCCCATGGCATTTTTTGTTGTAAACTATATTTAAAGAATGCATCTCTCCATTGTAGGTTGTTGAGGATTATTTTAAGAGATCTACACATTTGGAGGTTTCCCCCTCGAAGAGGCAAGTGAACTACGTTTTCTATGATATCAATATTCTATTTCTTCTCTATATTTGATGTTCCTATTAATTTTGCATTATATCTACTTGTTCTGTTAACTGTTCTAGATATATCACACTCTCCAAAGCTCCATTTATCATTCCTTCTAACTTTAATAAGGATTATGTCCTTATCTCTTTTCTTTAGACGTGTCTATCATATGACTGCTAGTCCAACAAGGGGATGATGAGTGAGAGCATGTAATATATTATGTGGGGAAAATATGTTAGGACATCCTATGAATTACAATCATGAAGATAAATTATCCCTTTCCTTGGTTCACCTAGTCTAAAAGCTACGTCATTATTTTTTTTTGAATCACGAAAGTCATAGAAAATTTCAACCCCATGTAGTACTTTCTCAGCCAACAATAGATCAATGGAAAAATTTCCCCGCGGATCATAATTCTCCAAGAATTGAATCTAGAGTTCAATAATCCTAAGAATAAGAAGGCACCGGTCCTCACTGAGTTTCTCACTGACTTATTGTCCTACACCAAGGATCCACTAGTGAATGATAACTCCCTGTATTAGTATCTATTCCGATATCGTCCGATGATTCATGGTACTAAAATAATCTCACCTACTTGTGCACTTATAATTTTGGCCCACATATATCTAGGTTTGATTGTTGTGTATCCATCACTAAGCCCCTTGGTATCTCCTCACATGGGATGCTATTTATTACCAAGGAGTGGACACTATCCTGAGGCGTTGTCTCACACTCGAGGAAGTCGAACGGGTCATGAATGATTTCCATAGCAGTGCATGTGGAGGAAATTTGTTACGAATGTATACTTCTCAAAAGGTGGTTCGTTCCAATTATTTTTGGCCTACACTCTTCAATGACTACATTTAGTAAGTCAAGCAATGCACAAAATGTTAAATGTTCACTCACAAAACTTGAGTTCCACCAGCTCCCTTGCACCCAATCATTACTACCATTACCTTCTATAAGTGGGGCATAAACTTATTGACATATAATCCACCATCCAACAATGGCCACAAGTATATCATATGGCCAATGATTACTTTACCAAGTGTACTAATGCCATGCCAAATTTCAACAATACAATGGAAAATGCCACTTACTTTTTCTTTAACCACTTCATTACTCGTTTTAGGGTCCCCCAATATCTAGTGTTAGACCATAGAGAACACTTTAATATTGAAGTGTTTCAGGAATTTTCCTCCCTCCTTGGATTCACCCATGAATTCTCTTCTCCATACTATCCATAGTCAAATGGCCAAGTTGAATCCATCAATAAAGTCCTCAAAACCATGCTACAACGGACAATTTATAAGCACAAAACCAATTGGAACCACATGCTTTTCTCTACACTTTGGTCCTACTAGACCATAATCAAAATTTCCACAAGATTTACTCCCTTCCACCTCATCAGCAGTATGTAAGCTATCTTACCCATCGAATGCAAGATATCAAATCTCCAGAAAATAGTCGAACTATTGTCGGATACCACCCCTCTTGAACAATACCTTGTTGCCTTGGAGAGCATAGATGAAAAACAATGCTCTTTGTTACAAGATAATGAAGCAACCAAAAAATTCTCCAAGGTGACATTTGATCACCAAGTTTTCCTTCATTTGTTTAATGAGGGTGACCTTGTTTTGACCTATGACATCACTCACGATACCCTAGGACCAAGAAATTTTGAAACACTTTGGTGAGGTCCCTTTATCATAAATCATTGCTTCACTTCGGGAGCACACATCCTTTCTTACCTTGAGGATGACATTTTTAAAGACCCTGCTAATGGGTTGTACTTAAAGAAATTTTACCCTTGAGTAACCATCTACGCTAACCCATTGTCGTTTCCACATTCTTGTTTGTAAAAAAATATTCTAATATTTTTTAAGATTTTTTATGAACATTCACTCTTTTTAAACTCTCCTAATCACTTGTACCATTCCTCTTTATCAAATGAATAATTCACCATCATACCACATAATTTTTTCCAATGGTGCTAGTTGATGGATTCAAAATCTCATCTCTGTGGCTTGGGATATTTATCCACCTTCACACATACTGCTCTAGTCAAACGACATATGATTAGGTATAGATATGAATAACCAAGTAGAGTATGCTGCTATGATCGACCTACTGATTGACACTACTCAACTCCATATCTGTCACTTCAATGCATTCTTAGATTATCAACTTCTCATCTCATAATTGAATAATGTTTACCATGTTCATGATCCTTTCCTATTTAGAAAATACCTTCAAGTAAAACTTATGTCAGGGAATTTTGAATCCATCACTTTCATAAATGTTCCTAGAAGTGGAAATCAATTTGTAGACAATATTGCAAATGGAATTTTAGATTGGCATGTATCAGATTAGAACATTAATTTTCATGATTTATCTCATCAATATAAGCATGTTTTTATATTATCATCTGAATATGCAAAGCATGCAAAATAAAGTATATAAATAAAAAATGCATCAATTGCATCATAAAAACAAGTGGAGAGTCATAAAGAGTTTATATATATGGGTACATCAATACATCCGGTTATCCCTCACTATATTCGTGCCATCACAATATATGTGTGATATACAAAAAATGTGGGCCTTGCCTCTTTAAATGTGGAATATACAAAAATGCGAGCCATGCACATATACAAAAACACATCATATCTATATCATATCCACTATGATGGAAAAATATATAGGTATCCCCAAGCTAGAGGTTCTCCACCTACAACCTTGACCCCTCCTACTACTCCAACTCCCCCTCTTGGAGGCCTCTTTTGTCGTATGGAAGAAACACCTTCCACTTCTGCTCGCCTCATCAATGGGTTCCACTTTGGAGAAATATTGGTACATGCATCAATGAACTCCTCATCCAAGTTTACCCACCCAACCTCAAACCATTGCCACAAGTCAACCAACTACGCTTGGAGTGTGGTTGCCTCCTGCGCTATGCCTCCCTCCCCAAGGTCCACTCACCGCCTTTGGTGAGCTAGCCTTAGCCCCTCATTGTCCTGACCACATTGTTGCCACACTCTCTCTAGCCCCCCTAGGCCTACTGTTTTTGGTCTCTCTCCCACTTCCGGTGCAAGCCCATCCCTCACAATAGGGACATCCCAACCCTGGGGTCCCATATTTGCAAACACAAAAAACACATAACCCATTAGACATGTGCCATATATATAAAACCGTAAGTAAAGAAATAATAAGCATAATAAATAAAGTAGAAATAAAATCACATAACATACTCACCCATCGGACCCTAGGCATCACCTAGAGGAAGCACCATCTCAGGATCATGTTTGTAGTCCATATCCACATACATGTACTCTAAGATTATTTGTGGTAGTTTTATCCACCAACGCCAGTATCGGGGAGTGAAATATTTCCCTAGACCCCCCTTCCCTTATGGAAAAGGATATCTCCTCGTCATCTCATATGAGGATATATCAGCCCCATTTCCTCTAGGTATATCTGTAGGCACAAGAGTACCACCTTCTTAAATAAGTAACAACACATGACTGATTCAAAGGTAAATTCCCCATATTGACATTCCAAACACCACATCAATTGTGAAAACATAGCCACACTCATCATAGAGGTTGAGACATAGTGTCTCTACTAGATCATTTTACCCATAATGGTCATTTGGGGGCCAATAATCCTTTCTGTAACTAAGGATCCATAGATCCTCACCACTAGGGATGCCACCGCTCGAGTGGCTAGATCTTGTATATCAGAAATTTGGATTGCCCCTCCTCTCACCACCTCATTATCTTAGCTAAGTCGTGGATGGTCCTTGTGACATCTATGCATGGCCTAAGATCCAACATTTCCCCTCAAAATGGGATCCCAGTCAACAAATACAAGTCTACCTCGGTAGAAAACTCCACCCTTTGCCCTCATACCACTAAAGCCCAATTGTTGGGCCTCCACGTGTCCACCAAAAACCCTAATAAATCCTCCTTGGATTGTAGTAGAGTGCATTCTAGGTATTTGATAAGGCAATAATGAGCCAACTTAATGCAATTTGTAGGGTTCTCATGAACTTTCTCTCGTAGGACCTCATAGTCCCTCTTGTTCCACTAAATGGGCACACCTCTCTGCTATACTAAAACTCGTCAACATACATAACCAAAGATCTCAATCAGTTTGGGATCATTTTATCTATTGGTGAGATTTACACTATGGTTGAACATGTTTGATCATGATTGACCATATTTGACTATGGTTGAACATGGTTGACCATGGTTGGTCATGTCTAACTATGGTTGACCATGTTTGACCCTGTTTGGTAAAGTTTGACTTTAGTTGACAAAGATTGACTATGGTTGAGAATATTCATTTTGGTTGACTTTGGTTAACCATAGTTCATTTTGGATGACCATGTTTAAGTATGGTTGATTGTAGTTGACCATGGTTGACTATGTTTGACCATAATTGACCATGGTTGACAATGTTTGACTATGTTTGGACATGGTTGTCTATGGTTAATCATGCTTGACTATTAGTTACTATGGTTGACCATGTTTGTCTTTATTTGACCATTTTTTGATATGGTTGACTATTTTTAACTATGGTTGACCATGTTTAACTATGGTTAGTTATGGTTGACTTCGGTTGATTATGGTTATCCATGTATAATTATGATTAACTCTTGTTGACCATGTCTAACAATGGTTAACTATGTGACCCTAATTGACTATGGTTGACCTTGTTTGATGATGATTAACTATTGTTGACCATACCTGACCATGGTTGACTATGGTTAACCATGTGTCACCATGATTTACATGGTTGACTTTTGTTGACTATATTTGACTATGGTTGACTTTAAATTAACCATGGAAGGATATGTTTGACCATAGTTGACTATCTTTGACCATGTTTAACTATGATTAACTATGTTTGACTTTATTTCCACATTTTTTATAATGGTTGATTTTGGTTGGCCATGGTTGACCATTATTGGTGATGTTTGACAATGGTTAATGATGTTTGACTTTGGTTGACCATGGTTGACCAAGTTTGATTATATTTAACCATGGTTAATGTTGTTTGAGCATGGCTAACAACGTTTATCTCTGGTTGACCATGGTTGATGATGGGTGACGATGGTTGATAAGGGTTGAGTATGTTTAACTATCATTGGCCATGGTTGACTATGATTGACCATGTTTACTTATTATTAATAATTTTTGAAAATGTTTAATTATTGTTGATAATGGTTGACTATGGTTGACCATGTGTGACTATGGTTGGCCATGTTTCACCATGGTTGACCATGGTTAACCATGGTTAACCATATTGACTAAAGTTAAAAATAGTTATGACTTTGGTTGAGTATGGTTGGGCATTGTTAATTATGGTTGATAATGGCTAATTATTATTAATATAGTAGACTGTGTTATTATGGTTGACCATTGTTGACTATGGTTGATTAAGGTTGATTTTTGTTGACTATGGTTGACTTTGGCTAATTATGGTTCTTAGTGGTTAACTATGGTTGATTATATATTAAGTATGGGTGTCTTTGGTTAATTGTGGTTGAGTATGATTGATTATGGTTGAAAGTGTTTGACTATGTTTAACTATGTTTTAGTGTGGTGGAAGCTTGCTTATTGTTAAAAATAGGTGGCTATGGTTGAGTATTATGGTTGGATTTCGTTGAATATAACTCATAATGGTTAACTATGGTTGATTGTAAGTTGACTCTAGTTAATTTTGGTTGACTTTAGTTAACAATGGCTAAATATTTTATGTGGATACTTTTTGTTGACTTTGGTTAACAATTATTGACTATGTTATGTGGTTAAATTTGGTCGACTTTTGTTAACAATGGTTGATTACGTTATGCAATTGTGTGAGGTACCAGATCTATTATAATAGTTGAAAACAAAAATATTGCAAAGAATAATAGTGGAATAACACAATAGATGAAACCACAATACCAAAGTAATACCTTTATTGATAGGAAACAATGTTCACTTGCCTCTTCGAGGGGGAAACCTCTAGTAGAGCAACGCTCTATTACAATAATTATCAAGAAAAAACTTCTCATGCCCTCGACTCCGATATATACTAAATCTATCTATCAAAAGAACAATCTAGAGGAAGAACTTCTAGAAACAAAAGCTTCTATTAGGTCTTCTTACATTTGACTTATTCTTCCTTATTACTAGGCCTTATTAATATTGGCCTTTATTACATGGAAAATATATTATTCTACCTACGTGAGGGGTTAGGGAGGTTATATCCCTAACATGCCCTCCCCATTAAAAAACAACCTTGTCCTCAAGGCTCGAGATGAGGAAATTGTTGCAGAATGGTAGCTGGCTCCTAGGTGGCATCAACTGGATTTGTATCTTTCCACTGGATTAACACTTCCTTGATGGTGCGATGATGGAGACGATGCTCTCGTTGGTCCAATATTGCTTGTGGCTGCAACCATATGGTGCCTTCTTCATCCAACTCGGGAAGACTGGTTTGAGTTTTTCACTTAGTTCCAATCACCTTCTTTAAGCAAGAGACATGAAAAACATGATGGAGCTTAGAATGAATGGGAAAAGATAACTGATAGGCCACCTATCCCATGCGCTTGAGAAATGTACAAGGACCATAAAATTTGGGTGCCATTTTCTAACCATGGTCATCCTTGAGTGAATTATTCTTATAAAGTTGTAGTCGAAGAAACAACTAGTCCCCTTCATCAAAATGACGTTCTGAGTGACCTTGATCTACTTGTTGCTTCATGCAATTCTGAGCCATGACCAAATTCTCTTTGAGGGTACAGAGAATAGCTTCTCGAACTGTAAGATTTTGGTCAACCGCCTGGACCTTCGAGACGCTGGGCATGTATGATAGAACTGAAGGTGGATTTTGTCCATATACTGCTTCAAAAGGAGTCATCAATAGTTGTATGGTAAGAAGTGTTTTACCACCATTCAACTAGGGTTAACCATTAAGCCCACTGATTTTTCCGTTTAGATGAAAAACACCTCAAATATGTTTCCAAACACTTGTTGACAACTTCAGTTTGACCATCAGTTTGGGGATGATAGACAGTGCTGAGATGCAAGTGTGTGCCTTGTATCTTGAACAATTCTTGCCAAAAATTGCTGGTAAAAGTGGGATCTCTGTCGGAAACAATATAATGAGGCTTGCCATGAAGCTTGAAGATATGATCCATGAAAACTTGATCCATAGTGGAGGCGGTGAATGGGTGTTGAAGAGAACATAAATGATCATATTTGGAAAGATGATCAACTACCACCATGATGACAGACTTATTTCCCGATTTAGGTAAGCCAACAATGAAATCCATAGATATATCCCTCCAAATAGCGGGTGGGATTGGAAGCGATTGTAGTGTGCCCACGGCTTTGACTGTTTACTTAAATACAATTTCTTTTGTATCGAATCTCATTATTGTGCCAAGATCACCCTGGGGAAACTGGAGAAATATCTTGTAATTGTTGGATCAAACTCGAAATTTTGGGATCTTGTAGTCATTCCTAGTGAGAAACTTGGAGCCAATACGGTACAATGAAGGAGAGGGAAAAAAGGGACCCTTCATATTCATATTTTCTTGAAAGAGCATCAACAACCACATTATCTTTTCCTTTCTTGTAAATGATATTATAATCATATCCAAAGAGCTTAGTCACCCATTTTTGTTGCTCCTGGGATGAAAGACATTGCTCCAGAAAATACTTGAGGCTCTGATGATCTATCTTAATTTGGAAGTGTTTCCCCAATATATAAGGGCACCAACAATCCACTGTATGTAGAATAGCCAACATTTCCTTTTCACGAATTGATTGGCCCAAATGTCACTCTGACATTTGTTTACTGGTAAAGGCCAAAGGCCAACCATATTGCATAAGGAATGCTCCAATTCCTCTCCTAGAAGCGTCACATTCTAGGACAAAGGTCTTTGTGAAGTCAATAAGGGTCAATATAGGAGTGTTGCACATAGTCGCCTTCAAGCTTAAAAGGAATGATAAACTGTTGGAGTCCAAGTGAAAAAAATATTTTTAAGGAGAGAAGTGAGAGGCACCACAATCTTTCCATAATTCTTAACAAACTTACGATAATATCCTGTTAAACCTAGAAAACCACACAAGCTTTTGAGTTTCTTAGGGTGAGGCCAATCCTACATAGCGTCAATCTTCCTAGGATCCACCCTGACACCCACCTTGCCAACAATATGAACCAAGTACTCAACTTCCAAGGCTCCAAAATCACATTTAGATTGTTTGAGGAAAAGTTGGTGTTGAGAGAGTAGATGAAGAACTCGATCCACATGAGCAAGATGGGTTGTCCAGTTTTTACTATAGATGAGAATATCATCAAAGAAAATTAAGACAAAATAATGGAGAAACGAATGAAAGATATGATTCATGAGGCTTTGGAAAGTGGAGGGAGAATTACACAATCCAAAGGGCATGACCAAGAACTCATAGTGGCCCACATGAGTTAGAAATGAGGTCTTAGGAATGTCAATCTATTTCATATGTATCAGGTGGTAGCCAAAACGAAGATCAAGTTTAGTAAAGAATTGGGCACCACTTAATTCATCCAAGAGATCGTCAATGTCAAGAATGGGAAATTTGTATTTGATGGTGAGTTTGTTGAGGGTGTGAAATTTAGGACACATGTGCCAAGAGCCTTCTTTCTTAAGTAACATGACCACATGAGAAGAATAGGGGCTAGTACTAGGACGAATAATGCTTGTGGAGAGAAATTCTTGAACAATTTTTTAATTTAATTTTTCTGGGAAAAGGGATGATGATAGGGATGAAAATTGAGAGGAAGGCTACCAGGTACGAGGGGAATGAAATGATCATGAAAACCATGGGAAGGAGGAAGTCCCTGAGGAGTGGAAAAAAGAAATTGATGTTTGGAGAGGATGGATTGGAGGTCAAGAGGCACAAAGGGTGTCTCAGTGTCTTGAATGGAATTGAGTTGTGCAATAATGGTGGAATGACATTTTTTGAGGAGCTTTTCCATGCGATGGGAATTGATGATATCAGGGGAACCTGCTGTGATTCCTTGGAATTTATATAGTTGGCCCTCTTGGTTGAATTGCATGGTTAATTCCTTAAAATCCATGAGAATGGGACCCATAGTCATTAACCATTCTTAACCCAACACAATTTCACAACCACCCATGTCGATAGAAAACATATGATATTTCATGTGGTATTGACCAATTTGGAGATGCTCATTTTCACAACGCCCCCCATATTTCATGGACCTATCATTGAAAATCATGATTTGAAAGTTGTTGACTGCTTAGATATAGCAATTAGTTTCTTGGGCAATGCGGTGATGAATACAATTATGGGTGTTCCTGCTGTCAACGAGGATTATAACCTTCCGATGCTTAATGTAACCAATGAACTTGAGGGTTTGGGGAGTAGAGAAGCTAGTGAGATAATTCGGGGAAATTACCGGTTCAACTTCTAGGGGGTGTGAGTGTGGAGTCAGGTTAGTGTGTTCAAGTGATTCGATCATAGGGGGAGTCTTAACCACTTCTTCAGAAACATACTTAGAGATGGCCATAAAAAAATTGTTCCTTACACTTGTGCCCAGGAAAATGTTTTTCATCACAATTATAACAAAGGCCCTTGAGTTGGTGTTCAATCATTTCTTCCCAGGTCAATTTTTGGATCTTTAGTGGAGTGGAAGGAGGACTGAGAGTGACTGGTTTAGTGTGAGGAATAAAGGAGGGTTTTCTGGTTTGAGAAGAGACAACATGTTTTACTTCCTTAGATATTTTAGTAGCTTCCACCCAAATATGGGGGCGATCCATGAGGATGTGGGCACATATCTCATTCTTGAGGCCACTGATAAATCATTCTTTGAAAAAAGAATCAGACATGCCCTCAGTGCGAAAAACCAATCACTCAAAAGCATCTATAAAGTCTTCAACTGTACCAGATTGTTTCAACTTTGTCAAACAACCTAAATGGTTGGTGTTGGTGTCAAATCGTTCATAAAGATATGAAACAAATTATGTCCAAGGCACATACACTTGGAAAACATTTTTTCTCCTTTTCCACCATTGCCAACGTTCTTGATCTAGATGGAGAACACCATACCGGAGTTTGGCCAACTCATTCGTAATGCTGTACAAAGAGAAATAATGTTCCATTTGAGTTACCCAACCAGTGGGAATCGAGCCATCAAATTTTTTCACATCCATGCACATAAGACGCAGGTCACGCTCAAAGTGATGATGCTGAAAATTTTGGGAATTGGAGGAAGTTTCACCTTCAGGGTGCAAAGGTGGGTTAGAGGAGGTAAGGTCTCCAATGATATTCAGCTTGGTGCAGATATGGCCAATGAAGGATGCAGGTTGGGTAGAGAGTTCATGTTTTAGGGTTTCCATTTTTTCGTCAATGGTGGAATACATGTTTTTATTGATGGTGGTAATATTGGCATTGAGTTGCCGCACTTCCTATTGGGTCTCTGTGAAAGAAGAGGACAAAGGATTGAGGTAGGCTTCAAGGTATTTTCTATGGGTGTGGGCCATGATTAAGGGGGGAACAGAAAGGTGTCAGGTAAAATTACGACAAGTACATGCACAAGAAATGCAAGATCAGAGAATCTACCTAACCTAACATCATTGGGAAACTATCATCTGACCAAGTCTAAAGGGTTCAAAAGAAGGTTTAATAATTTCTATAAGAAGTTGGTTATAAGAAGTTCTGGTAACCTCCCTGTTTTACCCTATTCAATTCCTAGTTTCACTATGACTTGATGCCCAACGACTACTCACGGATTATCATAGACTCTCTCAATACCATCAACTGCAAGCTTGTTTGGATTCTTGTAGGTATGCCATGTTTCATCCTGTGAGTTAACACACTTACAGATAAAAAAATTAAATGCATAAATAAAATTAATGAACATATGATCAAAGGGTTTAATGCAATGATTCATGCTGTGGTCAAACTGTCCATAGCTTCTCGTATACTTCTACTCCTAAATCTCTAGTCATGCACACTATACACACAATAAATGGGGTCCCAATATAATTGCAGGAAAACAAAATCAATTTAATGTAGAATGGATTTATATAGCATTTTGAGAAATAACCTTATCAATACTTGGGATCTCTGCCTACTTTAGTCCACATACCTGAAAATTATTGCTAACATAAAAGCAATCTTAAAAATAAATAAATAAATAAATCTATATAAAAGAAATACATACATATATTTACATTAGTCCTGCAGACACAATGGGTTTAGGGGGCCCTTCCTTTCCATGTGTTGCAGGTTCACATGCTTACAATCAAGTGAACACCAACTCTAAGAGGAAAACATGTTTTTCACTATTCCAACAAAAAAAAGAGTAATACAATACATCAACGATTTTATTCTTGTAGATGGTAATATTCTATTACTAGTCTCTTATTCATTACAAAAGAATGATCATAATGACAATTGTCTCTTTCTCAGAACCCTATTAGGCTTACTTATACATGAAATCCATGGAGGAATGGATAAAACCGAATTCCCTAACTCAGATTTTGGTTAAAACCAATTTTACAATTTTTGGAATGAAATCACAAAAATCTGGGTTTTTCATCAATTTCGGTAGATTTGAGTTAGGGATCCACCCATATCTTCCAAACCAATTCGAATTTTGAAAACATTTCCACATATTACTGAAAATTTCACCTTCTAGACAAAATCCATATCTTAAAATTTCAAGATCTACCTTCATCTGCACAGAAATTGAGGCACAAGTTGGTAGTTTGAGATTTTTACTAATTTTTGCAGAATTGTTCCTCCACATGCCAACTTCTCTCTAGAAAAAACCCATTTCTCTGATTTTCCTCTAGAAGCGTGCCAATATTTCAAACTATAATCTGGAACCAGATGATTGTGTTGGTACTGGATGATTGTAGGATGTTGGTAGCAGATGGATATTTTTGGGTACAAGTACCGGATGACTTCTGATGCAGGTACTGGATGGTTTCTAGAATGTTCTAGTGTAGGTAATGGATGACTTGGAATGTTCCAGTGCAGGTATCATATGACTTCCAGTGTGAGTACTAGATGACCTGGAGCGCTGTCTTAGAACCCTATCTTTATACGATTTCCAAAACAAGGTAATTAGAGGGATTAGTGCACATTAATAATGATTCTAATTATTAATAAACCATAAAAACCATAGTTAAAAATTAATTATCTCATGTACACCAAGAAGTGGTTAAGAGAGTATAACAATGAGCAAAATGGGTGGATTACTTATGCTTTCAAGGAAAAATGATCGATATATGAGGCAAAAATGAGGTAACTGTAGATGTCAAAAGGGAGACCCAAAAAATGAGTTAGGTGGGACCACACATAAAATAGGTTATGGGTGAAGAGTATCACGATGATCAGGGTGACGAGGGGAATCCAATGGGGCAAGTCCCAAATAAGGGGGCTGGAAGGGGTTCGGGTCCATGGGAAAAACAATTTGCTGAAAAATGATAGGTATGACTGCAATCAACACGAAGAGAGGAATCCAATGGGATAAGGATCAAATAATGGTGCTAGTAGGATCCAAGCTTTTTTTTACTCCTACGGAGTTATACTTTGATCTGAAGAATACTGCACTGTTGAAAGGCCCAAATTCTTAACAAGAAAAAATTTGTAGTAATTTCACAACTAGAATGCAGGAGGTAAAGTTGCACGAGAATAGATCTTGTATGTTCTATTTCTATTTCCATCCCAAGGTTTAGGGTGGTCAACAATGTGCACTTAAGTACCACCTGTATTTCCTGCGTGTATGCTTCCCCTACCGTGGATTTATGTGTTGAACGACATATATTTGTAGCTTTAAGACGTCGGAATATGTCTCTACATTGAAAAAAATAACCCACAATTTTCTGCCAAGGAAAGTGTTATGATACCACTATTAAGGTACTAGATCTATTATGATAGTTGAAAACATAAATATTGCAGAGAATAAAAACGGAACAACACAATATATGAAACCAAAACACCAAAATGATACCTTTATTGATAGGAAACAATGTTCACTTGCTTCTTCGAGGGGGCAACCTCCAACAGAGAAACACTCTATTACAATAATTCTCAAGACAAAACTTCCCATCCCCTCGACTCCTATTTATACTAAATATATCTATCTATCAAAAGAACAATCTAGAGGAAGAACTTCTAGAGGCTGAAGCTTCTATTAGGTCTTCTTACATTTGACTTAATCTTCCTTATTACTAGGCCTTATTAATATTGGCCTTTATTACATGAAAAATATATTATTCTACCTACGTGAGGGGTTAGGGAGATTAGGTCCCTAAAAAATTGATTTTGATTAATAATGGTTGACTATGATTCACTATGTTTGAATTAAGTTGACTATGGTTGACATTGGTTGTCTTTGGTAATCATGGTTGATGATGGTTGATTTTGAGCAACAATGGTTGACTCTTTGACATTTCAAGAGAAATAATGTAAGATATTGAGTTCAATATTATGTCATATTGGGTCAATATGGTTGACTTCAAGATTATGTTATAGTGTGACAATAAGAGGTTGACTTTAATATTATATAACATTGTGACATGAAGAGGTTCACTTCAATATTTTGTCACATTATGACATGAAGAGTTTGAGTTCAATATTATGTCACATGTGATGTTATGGTTGACCTTAATATTATTCCACATTGTGACATTAATATGTTGACCTAAATTTTACGGTAATTTATAACATTAAGTGGTTGAATTCAAAATTATATCACATTGGAACATAGGGCCTTTTCCAAAATGTCTGCATAGAGCTAGCGAGAAAAAAGGTTTTGATCTCTTTTTTAAACCCACCACCTAGAGTCACTGTGTATCAAGGGATTTTCACACTCACTCTCCCCAAACTTGTGTTGTTGATTTTTCAATAGACAAGGTTAAGCATGAAGTTCATTCCATTTTATAATTTGACTTAATCATAACCAATAATATTACGACAACCAAGATCACAAGAAGAAACACCATGCACAAGAACACAAGAAGTATCATGGGAAACCCTTCTCAACAAGGGAATAAAAACTAGCCAAATCCTTTGATATATTCTTTAAGAGAAAGACATTCACCACCAAGAAAAACTAGAAGAAAAGAGTGTGCTTGCAAACCCTAGAAGACTAGTGCCCAAGAGAGGTGCACACTTTTCCCAAGTAGATGTACTTGCTGAAATTTCCAAACTCACACAAAAGATATGATTCCTCAATGGGGAATTTACCTTTACTTATATTAGACTTGACTTGTCAACAAAAGTGTCTATTGGCACAACAGGGC
>ML820889.1:141223-158342 GCA_009831015.1 Picea engelmannii
TTGTAGTTGACCATGGTTGACTATGTTTGACCATAATTGACCATGGTTGACAATGTTTGACTATGTTTGGACATGGTTGTCTATGGTTAATCATGCTTGACTATTAGTTACTATGGTTGACCATGTTTGTCTTTATTTGACCATTTTTTGATATGGTTGACTATTTTTAACTATGGTTGACCATGTTTAACTATGGTTAGTTATGGTTGACTTCGGTTGATTATGGTTATCCATGTATAATTATGATTAACTCTTGTTGACCATGTCTAACAATGGTTAACTATGTGACCCTAATTGACTATGGTTGACCTTGTTTGATGATGATTAACTATTGTTGACCATACCTGACCATGGTTGACTATGGTTAACCATGTGTCACCATGATTTACATGGTTGACTTTTGTTGACTATATTTGACTATGGTTGACTTTAAATTAACCATGGAAGGATATGTTTGACCATAGTTGACTATCTTTGACCATGTTTAACTATGATTAACTATGTTTGACTTTATTTCCACATTTTTTATAATGGTTGATTTTGGTTGGCCATGGTTGACCATTATTGGTGATGTTTGACAATGGTTAATGATGTTTGACTTTGGTTGACCATGGTTGACCAAGTTTGATTATATTTAACCATGGTTAATGTTGTTTGAGCATGGCTAACAACGTTTATCTCTGGTTGACCATGGTTGATGATGGGTGACGATGGTTGATAAGGGTTGAGTATGTTTAACTATCATTGGCCATGGTTGACTATGATTGACCATGTTTACTTATTATTAATAATTTTTGAAAATGTTTAATTATTGTTGATAATGGTTGACTATGGTTGACCATGTGTGACTATGGTTGGCCATGTTTCACCATGGTTGACCATGGTTAACCATGGTTAACCATATTGACTAAAGTTAAAAATAGTTATGACTTTGGTTGAGTATGGTTGGGCATTGTTAATTATGGTTGATAATGGCTAATTATTATTAATATAGTAGACTGTGTTATTATGGTTGACCATTGTTGACTATGGTTGATTAAGGTTGATTTTTGTTGACTATGGTTGACTTTGGCTAATTATGGTTCTTAGTGGTTAACTATGGTTGATTATATATTAAGTATGGGTGTCTTTGGTTAATTGTGGTTGAGTATGATTGATTATGGTTGAAAGTGTTTGACTATGTTTAACTATGTTTTAGTGTGGTGGAAGCTTGCTTATTGTTAAAAATAGGTGGCTATGGTTGAGTATTATGGTTGGATTTCGTTGAATATAACTCATAATGGTTAACTATGGTTGATTGTAAGTTGACTCTAGTTAATTTTGGTTGACTTTAGTTAACAATGGCTAAATATTTTATGTGGATACTTTTTGTTGACTTTGGTTAACAATTATTGACTATGTTATGTGGTTAAATTTGGTCGACTTTTGTTAACAATGGTTGATTACGTTATGCAATTGTGTGAGGTACCAGATCTATTATAATAGTTGAAAACAAAAATATTGCAAAGAATAATAGTGGAATAACACAATAGATGAAACCACAATACCAAAGTAATACCTTTATTGATAGGAAACAATGTTCACTTGCCTCTTCGAGGGGGAAACCTCTAGTAGAGCAACGCTCTATTACAATAATTATCAAGAAAAAACTTCTCATGCCCTCGACTCCGATATATACTAAATCTATCTATCAAAAGAACAATCTAGAGGAAGAACTTCTAGAAACAAAAGCTTCTATTAGGTCTTCTTACATTTGACTTATTCTTCCTTATTACTAGGCCTTATTAATATTGGCCTTTATTACATGGAAAATATATTATTCTACCTACGTGAGGGGTTAGGGAGGTTATATCCCTAACATGCCCTCCCCATTAAAAAACAACCTTGTCCTCAAGGCTCGAGATGAGGAAATTGTTGCAGAATGGTAGCTGGCTCCTAGGTGGCATCAACTGGATTTGTATCTTTCCACTGGATTAACACTTCCTTGATGGTGCGATGATGGAGACGATGCTCTCGTTGGTCCAATATTGCTTGTGGCTGCAACCATATGGTGCCTTCTTCATCCAACTCGGGAAGACTGGTTTGAGTTTTTCACTTAGTTCCAATCACCTTCTTTAAGCAAGAGACATGAAAAACATGATGGAGCTTAGAATGAATGGGAAAAGATAACTGATAGGCCACCTATCCCATGCGCTTGAGAAATGTACAAGGACCATAAAATTTGGGTGCCATTTTCTAACCATGGTCATCCTTGAGTGAATTATTCTTATAAAGTTGTAGTCGAAGAAACAACTAGTCCCCTTCATCAAAATGACGTTCTGAGTGACCTTGATCTACTTGTTGCTTCATGCAATTCTGAGCCATGACCAAATTCTCTTTGAGGGTACAGAGAATAGCTTCTCGAACTGTAAGATTTTGGTCAACCGCCTGGACCTTCGAGACGCTGGGCATGTATGATAGAACTGAAGGTGGATTTTGTCCATATACTGCTTCAAAAGGAGTCATCAATAGTTGTATGGTAAGAAGTGTTTTACCACCATTCAACTAGGGTTAACCATTAAGCCCACTGATTTTTCCGTTTAGATGAAAAACACCTCAAATATGTTTCCAAACACTTGTTGACAACTTCAGTTTGACCATCAGTTTGGGGATGATAGACAGTGCTGAGATGCAAGTGTGTGCCTTGTATCTTGAACAATTCTTGCCAAAAATTGCTGGTAAAAGTGGGATCTCTGTCGGAAACAATATAATGAGGCTTGCCATGAAGCTTGAAGATATGATCCATGAAAACTTGATCCATAGTGGAGGCGGTGAATGGGTGTTGAAGAGAACATAAATGATCATATTTGGAAAGATGATCAACTACCACCATGATGACAGACTTATTTCCCGATTTAGGTAAGCCAACAATGAAATCCATAGATATATCCCTCCAAATAGCGGGTGGGATTGGAAGCGATTGTAGTGTGCCCACGGCTTTGACTGTTTACTTAAATACAATTTCTTTTGTATCGAATCTCATTATTGTGCCAAGATCACCCTGGGGAAACTGGAGAAATATCTTGTAATTGTTGGATCAAACTCGAAATTTTGGGATCTTGTAGTCATTCCTAGTGAGAAACTTGGAGCCAATACGGTACAATGAAGGAGAGGGAAAAAAGGGACCCTTCATATTCATATTTTCTTGAAAGAGCATCAACAACCACATTATCTTTTCCTTTCTTGTAAATGATATTATAATCATATCCAAAGAGCTTAGTCACCCATTTTTGTTGCTCCTGGGATGAAAGACATTGCTCCAGAAAATACTTGAGGCTCTGATGATCTATCTTAATTTGGAAGTGTTTCCCCAATATATAAGGGCACCAACAATCCACTGTATGTAGAATAGCCAACATTTCCTTTTCACGAATTGATTGGCCCAAATGTCACTCTGACATTTGTTTACTGGTAAAGGCCAAAGGCCAACCATATTGCATAAGGAATGCTCCAATTCCTCTCCTAGAAGCGTCACATTCTAGGACAAAGGTCTTTGTGAAGTCAATAAGGGTCAATATAGGAGTGTTGCACATAGTCGCCTTCAAGCTTAAAAGGAATGATAAACTGTTGGAGTCCAAGTGAAAAAAATATTTTTAAGGAGAGAAGTGAGAGGCACCACAATCTTTCCATAATTCTTAACAAACTTACGATAATATCCTGTTAAACCTAGAAAACCACACAAGCTTTTGAGTTTCTTAGGGTGAGGCCAATCCTACATAGCGTCAATCTTCCTAGGATCCACCCTGACACCCACCTTGCCAACAATATGAACCAAGTACTCAACTTCCAAGGCTCCAAAATCACATTTAGATTGTTTGAGGAAAAGTTGGTGTTGAGAGAGTAGATGAAGAACTCGATCCACATGAGCAAGATGGGTTGTCCAGTTTTTACTATAGATGAGAATATCATCAAAGAAAATTAAGACAAAATAATGGAGAAACGAATGAAAGATATGATTCATGAGGCTTTGGAAAGTGGAGGGAGAATTACACAATCCAAAGGGCATGACCAAGAACTCATAGTGGCCCACATGAGTTAGAAATGAGGTCTTAGGAATGTCAATCTATTTCATATGTATCAGGTGGTAGCCAAAACGAAGATCAAGTTTAGTAAAGAATTGGGCACCACTTAATTCATCCAAGAGATCGTCAATGTCAAGAATGGGAAATTTGTATTTGATGGTGAGTTTGTTGAGGGTGTGAAATTTAGGACACATGTGCCAAGAGCCTTCTTTCTTAAGTAACATGACCACATGAGAAGAATAGGGGCTAGTACTAGGACGAATAATGCTTGTGGAGAGAAATTCTTGAACAATTTTTTAATTTAATTTTTCTGGGAAAAGGGATGATGATAGGGATGAAAATTGAGAGGAAGGCTACCAGGTACGAGGGGAATGAAATGATCATGAAAACCATGGGAAGGAGGAAGTCCCTGAGGAGTGGAAAAAAGAAATTGATGTTTGGAGAGGATGGATTGGAGGTCAAGAGGCACAAAGGGTGTCTCAGTGTCTTGAATGGAATTGAGTTGTGCAATAATGGTGGAATGACATTTTTTGAGGAGCTTTTCCATGCGATGGGAATTGATGATATCAGGGGAACCTGCTGTGATTCCTTGGAATTTATATAGTTGGCCCTCTTGGTTGAATTGCATGGTTAATTCCTTAAAATCCATGAGAATGGGACCCATAGTCATTAACCATTCTTAACCCAACACAATTTCACAACCACCCATGTCGATAGAAAACATATGATATTTCATGTGGTATTGACCAATTTGGAGATGCTCATTTTCACAACGCCCCCCATATTTCATGGACCTATCATTGAAAATCATGATTTGAAAGTTGTTGACTGCTTAGATATAGCAATTAGTTTCTTGGGCAATGCGGTGATGAATACAATTATGGGTGTTCCTGCTGTCAACGAGGATTATAACCTTCCGATGCTTAATGTAACCAATGAACTTGAGGGTTTGGGGAGTAGAGAAGCTAGTGAGATAATTCGGGGAAATTACCGGTTCAACTTCTAGGGGGTGTGAGTGTGGAGTCAGGTTAGTGTGTTCAAGTGATTCGATCATAGGGGGAGTCTTAACCACTTCTTCAGAAACATACTTAGAGATGGCCATAAAAAAATTGTTCCTTACACTTGTGCCCAGGAAAATGTTTTTCATCACAATTATAACAAAGGCCCTTGAGTTGGTGTTCAATCATTTCTTCCCAGGTCAATTTTTGGATCTTTAGTGGAGTGGAAGGAGGACTGAGAGTGACTGGTTTAGTGTGAGGAATAAAGGAGGGTTTTCTGGTTTGAGAAGAGACAACATGTTTTACTTCCTTAGATATTTTAGTAGCTTCCACCCAAATATGGGGGCGATCCATGAGGATGTGGGCACATATCTCATTCTTGAGGCCACTGATAAATCATTCTTTGAAAAAAGAATCAGACATGCCCTCAGTGCGAAAAACCAATCACTCAAAAGCATCTATAAAGTCTTCAACTGTACCAGATTGTTTCAACTTTGTCAAACAACCTAAATGGTTGGTGTTGGTGTCAAATCGTTCATAAAGATATGAAACAAATTATGTCCAAGGCACATACACTTGGAAAACATTTTTTCTCCTTTTCCACCATTGCCAACGTTCTTGATCTAGATGGAGAACACCATACCGGAGTTTGGCCAACTCATTCGTAATGCTGTACAAAGAGAAATAATGTTCCATTTGAGTTACCCAACCAGTGGGAATCGAGCCATCAAATTTTTTCACATCCATGCACATAAGACGCAGGTCACGCTCAAAGTGATGATGCTGAAAATTTTGGGAATTGGAGGAAGTTTCACCTTCAGGGTGCAAAGGTGGGTTAGAGGAGGTAAGGTCTCCAATGATATTCAGCTTGGTGCAGATATGGCCAATGAAGGATGCAGGTTGGGTAGAGAGTTCATGTTTTAGGGTTTCCATTTTTTCGTCAATGGTGGAATACATGTTTTTATTGATGGTGGTAATATTGGCATTGAGTTGCCGCACTTCCTATTGGGTCTCTGTGAAAGAAGAGGACAAAGGATTGAGGTAGGCTTCAAGGTATTTTCTATGGGTGTGGGCCATGATTAAGGGGGGAACAGAAAGGTGTCAGGTAAAATTACGACAAGTACATGCACAAGAAATGCAAGATCAGAGAATCTACCTAACCTAACATCATTGGGAAACTATCATCTGACCAAGTCTAAAGGGTTCAAAAGAAGGTTTAATAATTTCTATAAGAAGTTGGTTATAAGAAGTTCTGGTAACCTCCCTGTTTTACCCTATTCAATTCCTAGTTTCACTATGACTTGATGCCCAACGACTACTCACGGATTATCATAGACTCTCTCAATACCATCAACTGCAAGCTTGTTTGGATTCTTGTAGGTATGCCATGTTTCATCCTGTGAGTTAACACACTTACAGATAAAAAAATTAAATGCATAAATAAAATTAATGAACATATGATCAAAGGGTTTAATGCAATGATTCATGCTGTGGTCAAACTGTCCATAGCTTCTCGTATACTTCTACTCCTAAATCTCTAGTCATGCACACTATACACACAATAAATGGGGTCCCAATATAATTGCAGGAAAACAAAATCAATTTAATGTAGAATGGATTTATATAGCATTTTGAGAAATAACCTTATCAATACTTGGGATCTCTGCCTACTTTAGTCCACATACCTGAAAATTATTGCTAACATAAAAGCAATCTTAAAAATAAATAAATAAATAAATCTATATAAAAGAAATACATACATATATTTACATTAGTCCTGCAGACACAATGGGTTTAGGGGGCCCTTCCTTTCCATGTGTTGCAGGTTCACATGCTTACAATCAAGTGAACACCAACTCTAAGAGGAAAACATGTTTTTCACTATTCCAACAAAAAAAAGAGTAATACAATACATCAACGATTTTATTCTTGTAGATGGTAATATTCTATTACTAGTCTCTTATTCATTACAAAAGAATGATCATAATGACAATTGTCTCTTTCTCAGAACCCTATTAGGCTTACTTATACATGAAATCCATGGAGGAATGGATAAAACCGAATTCCCTAACTCAGATTTTGGTTAAAACCAATTTTACAATTTTTGGAATGAAATCACAAAAATCTGGGTTTTTCATCAATTTCGGTAGATTTGAGTTAGGGATCCACCCATATCTTCCAAACCAATTCGAATTTTGAAAACATTTCCACATATTACTGAAAATTTCACCTTCTAGACAAAATCCATATCTTAAAATTTCAAGATCTACCTTCATCTGCACAGAAATTGAGGCACAAGTTGGTAGTTTGAGATTTTTACTAATTTTTGCAGAATTGTTCCTCCACATGCCAACTTCTCTCTAGAAAAAACCCATTTCTCTGATTTTCCTCTAGAAGCGTGCCAATATTTCAAACTATAATCTGGAACCAGATGATTGTGTTGGTACTGGATGATTGTAGGATGTTGGTAGCAGATGGATATTTTTGGGTACAAGTACCGGATGACTTCTGATGCAGGTACTGGATGGTTTCTAGAATGTTCTAGTGTAGGTAATGGATGACTTGGAATGTTCCAGTGCAGGTATCATATGACTTCCAGTGTGAGTACTAGATGACCTGGAGCGCTGTCTTAGAACCCTATCTTTATACGATTTCCAAAACAAGGTAATTAGAGGGATTAGTGCACATTAATAATGATTCTAATTATTAATAAACCATAAAAACCATAGTTAAAAATTAATTATCTCATGTACACCAAGAAGTGGTTAAGAGAGTATAACAATGAGCAAAATGGGTGGATTACTTATGCTTTCAAGGAAAAATGATCGATATATGAGGCAAAAATGAGGTAACTGTAGATGTCAAAAGGGAGACCCAAAAAATGAGTTAGGTGGGACCACACATAAAATAGGTTATGGGTGAAGAGTATCACGATGATCAGGGTGACGAGGGGAATCCAATGGGGCAAGTCCCAAATAAGGGGGCTGGAAGGGGTTCGGGTCCATGGGAAAAACAATTTGCTGAAAAATGATAGGTATGACTGCAATCAACACGAAGAGAGGAATCCAATGGGATAAGGATCAAATAATGGTGCTAGTAGGATCCAAGCTTTTTTTTACTCCTACGGAGTTATACTTTGATCTGAAGAATACTGCACTGTTGAAAGGCCCAAATTCTTAACAAGAAAAAATTTGTAGTAATTTCACAACTAGAATGCAGGAGGTAAAGTTGCACGAGAATAGATCTTGTATGTTCTATTTCTATTTCCATCCCAAGGTTTAGGGTGGTCAACAATGTGCACTTAAGTACCACCTGTATTTCCTGCGTGTATGCTTCCCCTACCGTGGATTTATGTGTTGAACGACATATATTTGTAGCTTTAAGACGTCGGAATATGTCTCTACATTGAAAAAAATAACCCACAATTTTCTGCCAAGGAAAGTGTTATGATACCACTATTAAGGTACTAGATCTATTATGATAGTTGAAAACATAAATATTGCAGAGAATAAAAACGGAACAACACAATATATGAAACCAAAACACCAAAATGATACCTTTATTGATAGGAAACAATGTTCACTTGCTTCTTCGAGGGGGCAACCTCCAACAGAGAAACACTCTATTACAATAATTCTCAAGACAAAACTTCCCATCCCCTCGACTCCTATTTATACTAAATATATCTATCTATCAAAAGAACAATCTAGAGGAAGAACTTCTAGAGGCTGAAGCTTCTATTAGGTCTTCTTACATTTGACTTAATCTTCCTTATTACTAGGCCTTATTAATATTGGCCTTTATTACATGAAAAATATATTATTCTACCTACGTGAGGGGTTAGGGAGATTAGGTCCCTAAAAAATTGATTTTGATTAATAATGGTTGACTATGATTCACTATGTTTGAATTAAGTTGACTATGGTTGACATTGGTTGTCTTTGGTAATCATGGTTGATGATGGTTGATTTTGAGCAACAATGGTTGACTCTTTGACATTTCAAGAGAAATAATGTAAGATATTGAGTTCAATATTATGTCATATTGGGTCAATATGGTTGACTTCAAGATTATGTTATAGTGTGACAATAAGAGGTTGACTTTAATATTATATAACATTGTGACATGAAGAGGTTCACTTCAATATTTTGTCACATTATGACATGAAGAGTTTGAGTTCAATATTATGTCACATGTGATGTTATGGTTGACCTTAATATTATTCCACATTGTGACATTAATATGTTGACCTAAATTTTACGGTAATTTATAACATTAAGTGGTTGAATTCAAAATTATATCACATTGGAACATAGGGCCTTTTCCAAAATGTCTGCATAGAGCTAGCGAGAAAAAAGGTTTTGATCTCTTTTTTAAACCCACCACCTAGAGTCACTGTGTATCAAGGGATTTTCACACTCACTCTCCCCAAACTTGTGTTGTTGATTTTTCAATAGACAAGGTTAAGCATGAAGTTCATTCCATTTTATAATTTGACTTAATCATAACCAATAATATTACGACAACCAAGATCACAAGAAGAAACACCATGCACAAGAACACAAGAAGTATCATGGGAAACCCTTCTCAACAAGGGAATAAAAACTAGCCAAATCCTTTGATATATTCTTTAAGAGAAAGACATTCACCACCAAGAAAAACTAGAAGAAAAGAGTGTGCTTGCAAACCCTAGAAGACTAGTGCCCAAGAGAGGTGCACACTTTTCCCAAGTAGATGTACTTGCTGAAATTTCCAAACTCACACAAAAGATATGATTCCTCAATGGGGAATTTACCTTTACTTATATTAGACTTGACTTGTCAACAAAAGTGTCTATTGGCACAACAGGGCTGACCTCTCTATCTCATAATATAATTGATATTAACTAGATTAATTATCTTTTACATTGATTATCAATTACATTAAGATGGGGCCAACCTGTACCCTTTACATTACAATTAGGGTTACAGGCATGTATGACTCTTGAACAATATAAAAAGGGATCCCATACACCCACTAGTGCTCAACCACTAGGGGCACATCCATAGGGATGTCCATATCTCTAGCTCACTGCATTACATAGAAGAACCACTTCTCACTAGTGCTCAACCACTAGGATCGCGTTCACCTGTGCTCGTCAACATGCACGTCCACTCAACAGATCTTCTTTCCCACTGCATTGCACAGGAGAGTCATATGGAGTTTCTCATCAACTCTCTTCTTAGAGGAGGATAGTACATCATCTTTATCTCTGTCTCATGACGATGCACCCAACAATTTGGGATTTCACACATTCACCTTGTGCTCAGCCACAGACACATCCAACTCTACAGATCTCCTTTCTCACTGCGCTATATAGGAGAATCATCTGGAGTTATTCTCAACTCTCTGTAAGGAGGAGGCCATCTCTACGTTCCAGGTCTGTCTCAGATAGGAACCACACACCCCTCTCAGGGGCTCTCTCTCAGGTTTGTGTCCTGGAGAATGTCTTACATAGCTGTAATCATCAACACTCCCTCTCAGCTAGGGAGGCATTCTTCATCATGCCAAGTCTCACACGGATGTACTTTGAACTTTGATCTTGGTTGTAGTTATAAACACTCCCTCTCAACTAGGGAGGTATCCTTCACCAAGTTAATTTGGTGAATATGTCTGCAATCTTCTCGTGTGTAGGAAGGTACTACATGTGTACTTATTTTCCTCTGCATCCTGTCTCTGATATAATGATATTTTATCTCAACGTGTTTCGATCTATCATGAAAGACTAGGTTCTCAAAGATATTTACATACAACTATGGTTATCATCATAGGATCCATATCATGATCAAGTAAATATTTCAGAAGATTTTGAAGCTACATTGCTTCACACCCTCAATGCTATGTACTCTGCTTCTGTGGTACTCAAGGCCACAGAGTTTTGTTTCCTACTGCATTGGAAGTCATGAAAATATTCACGGTAAGACAATAACCATTTGTGCTCTTCTGGTCCAATGTACTCTCTGCTCAATCTGTATAGGCATATCCCTGCAAACTCATTTTCACAATTGGAAGCATATCTTAGGCCATATCTAACTATGCCTTGTGTGTGTCTCAATACCTTCTTTACTGTTATCCTGTGAATCTGTCTTGGATGGCTCATGCATTGACTAAGCATATTCACTGCATAGCATGAATCAAGTTTGGTGTTAACCAGATACATCAATGATCCGATCAGTTGTGGATCAATCTCATATGAATAATCATCATTCATTTTTCTTCAAATCCATCACGGTGGTTTTTTATTCTGTCATACTGGACTTCTTTAATATTCCCATTGTGTATTTACCTTGGCTCAAAAAAAAATATCATTGGTTCTCTGTGATACTTTCAAGAAGTAGTGCATTGTACTTAGATCCTTCATCAGAAGTCAAGGCTTACTTGTATCCAACAATAAGGCTTTCTGAATAAGTCATCAAAATTAGGCTCTCGTCACCAACACTGTAATAATATAGGTTTGGATTAGCAACACTTTTGCTGAAACCCAAACTCACCAAGAATCCATCCATCTGATATAGTTTCCAACTCATGGATGGTAGTACGTATGGAAGTGTATCGGGCTTATTGGATCAAGTGTCACATCATAGACAACTCCCTTTGTTTGTGAGAATCTTTTGTCTATAGATCTTGCTTTGTATTTCTTGACACTTCCATCACCTGCAAGCTTGATCTTATAGATACACTTGGAAGTTACCACAGACTTCCCTTCTGGTCTTTGAACAATATCTTATACATCATTCTTTAAGATATACTGGTATTCTTTTGTTATGGTATCTTTCCATACTTGTTCTCTTGTTGCTTCTTCAAGGAGGTTTAGAATAATGAAGTGGCTCATGACTGAAGGGTAGTTTTGAAAAAACTCTCCTTTTCTTTCTTTCTCAAGGTGTCCTAAGTTTGAGGGACTTGTATGTTTCTCTGTCTTCTAACAGAGTTTTGTCAACCCTGGGCATGCCTTTTATGCCCTACTGTAATATCTCTGGTCATATCAATTGGAGTAGCTGAATTTGTTGGAATATTGTCTTTCTTCCTCTGAACTGCTAAGGATATTAACTCTTTATTACTTTTATTTTGTTTTGACTCCCTCTTAGTCAAGTAACTCTCTCTAAAGTCTGAAGTAAGGGAATATTCTTTTATTGCTTGTGAGATTTTTTTTCTTATGTATTCTTGTCCAGCATAATAATCAATTAAATAAGGTTTGGACTCCCGTACCAAGGATAATGGTCCAAGTCTTTGAGGGATCCCATACTAGGGATACTATCGGTCATTTATTAAGAATGCAATCAACTATAAAATTAGAGATCTATTGATTTACCTGGGTTTCTATTCATGTTTAGTTTAGAGGAAGTACTTCTCATATCTCTTATCTTCATTATTTTGAGGTGGATTTGGATCAATGTTAGTGGTAGAAGCATATTGTCTTCCCTTATTCCTGGTTGGAAAATTTCTTGCATAGTGCCCATATTTGTCACATCTGAAGCACTGAATTTCTGAAACATCTATTCTTTGATTATAACCTGGGTTTGATGAAGACTTTTCATCTTTGAATGTTTGTTTGAAGTTTCTTTTGAATCTTCCTCCTTTCTTTGTATGAAGTGCAAGAGCATGATTTTCTTCTGGGGAGTCTTCCACTCCTCTATTTCTAAGTCTAAGTTCTTCTTGAGTACAATATGTCCATAGAAGATCAAAGGTTGGTAGAATTTCTCTTCCACTGATGCTTTGAAGAAAATGCTCCCAATGTTTTGGAAGGTTGTTGAGAGTGGATAAGACAAGTTCTCTATCTGACATGATTTCTCAAATGGCTTATAGTTGTTCTTTAATATCTGATATCTTCATAAAGAAGATAGAAATTGTGTCACCTTTCGTCATCTTGGTACTTTGAAGTTTGCTCTTTAAGGTAAGACATCTGAGGGTGTTGTCACTTTCAAACATTTCTTTTAATGGTTCATACATTTCATAAGCTGTCTTCAGGTTGGCAATATGAGGTAAGAGATGATCTCTTACTGAGTAGATGATTAATTTTCTTGCTTTGACATCTTCTTCCTTTCTTATCTTCTTCTCTTCATCGGTAACTGTATTTGGTAAAGTTTTAGTTACCACATCCAAAAGGTCATCTTCTTCAAGGGTGACCTGAAGCCTTGATTTCCAAGAGTTGAAGTTGCTTGCTCCATCAAGCCTATCTTCTACTAAAGTTATGTTTTTCATTTGTTCGGATTCTTCAAACTCTCACCAATTGGATTTAGAAAACCTAATGATTAGGTTAGATTAGTAACCTTGTATTTTGTTGGGATTATGACTGCCAACAATCAACTTTCAGAGTTTCACAAGAATTCTTGTTGAGTTGAAAATGTTTCTTCAAGAAGTTGTAGAAAATCCCAAGATCAAGATTCTACAGAAAATCTCGACACCCTAGAAACCCTAGGGCCAAAAACTCAAAATCCTCGGAATTTTATTTTGAAGGTCTCTGGAGATGGGCTGAGTAGGTCCGTACAACTTGGTCCAAGTTTTATCTCCAACATCCACTTGTAAATGGGTGAAAAGGTTGATCAAATGAGGAATGTACAGATTTCTGCAGAAACCCTAGAGGCCATACAGAATTGTAGAAGGAGGACAGTTTATCTTTTTGAATGCTTGTGTAGGGGTTCTTCAAGACCTATGCTTGGATACCATGTTGATTTTTCAATAGAAAAGGTTAAGCATGAAGTTCATTCCATTTTAGCATTTGACTTAACCATAACCAATAATGTTGCAACAATTAAGATCACAAGAAGAAACACCATGCACAAGAACACAAGGAGTATCCCGGGAAACCCTTCTCAACAAGGGAAGAAAACCCAGCCAAATCCTTTGCTATATTCTTCAAGAGAAATACCTTCACCACTAATAAAAACTAGCACACAAGAGGGTTCTTTCAAACCCTAGAAGACTAGTGCCCAAGAGAGGTGCACACTTTTCCCAAGTAGATGTACTTGCTGAAATTTACAAACTCACACAAAAGATATGATTCCCCAATGGGGAATTTACCTTTACTTATATTAGACTTGACCTGTCGACATAAGTATCTATAGGCACAAAAGGGCTGACCTCTCTATCTCATAATATAATTAGTATTAACTAGATTAATTATATTTTACATTAACTATCAATTACATTAAGGTGGGGCCGACTTGTACCCTTTACATTACAATTAGGGTTAAAGGCATGTCTGACTCTTGAACAATATAGAAAGGGATATCATACATGCACTAGTGCTCAACAACTAGGGGTACATCCATATGGATGTCCATATCTCTGGCTTACTGCATTACACAGAAGAACCACTTCTCACTAATGCTCAGCCACTAGGATCACATTCACCTTTGCTCGTCCACTTGCACGGCCACTCAGCAGATCTTCTTTTCCATTGCATTACATAGGAGAGTCATCTGGAGTTTCTCATCAACTCTCTGCTCAGAGGAGGCTAATACATCATCTTAATCTCTTTCTCATGATGATGCACCCAACAATTTGGGATTTCACACGTTCACCTTATGCTCAGCCACAGACACGCCCAACTCTGCAGATCTCCTTTCTCACTGTGTTACATAGGAGAATCATCTAGAGTTCTTCTCAAATATCTGTAAGGAGGAGGCCATATCTATGTTCCATCTATGTCTCATATAGGAACCACACACCCCTCTCAGGGGCTCTCTCTCAGGTTTTTATCCTGGGGAATGTCTCACGTAGCTATAATGATCAACATGTGTTAGGGATACCTATTTGGAAACTAGAACCTCCATTCATGGTACTAGTACCAACACCCTCACCTCACAATATTATACAACCAATACAAACTATTGTCAACCCAACATTGATAGAACTTGGCCACACAGTTGGGGGAAAGAGTAAAACCACTTGGGGCAAGAAGAAGAAAGAAAGGGTAAATTCCCTAGGTCATCCTACAAACATGTGTTCCACACTTCATGAACTAAGGAACCTTATCCAACCACTAAGGAAAACACCATTGCTACCCACCCTTCCCACTGTCGATACGTCTACATCACCTACAATGGAGTCACTAGCAACGTCCAATAAAAAATTGCATATAAACCACCTTTACACCATATGTTCATCCTATTGACATTACACTCACAATTGTCTCGATCTAGCACACTTTTGGGACACATTGATTTCTTTCCGAAAAATGACACTTCCAACTCCCTCCACCCAACTAACATCACAACTTGCATTGATCACCGAGAAGGGTTCTTCCACTATTTATTATGTGTCCACCTCAGTGAACTCACAAAATAATTTCCCATGCACACTTTGTGGGAAATTAGATCACTTTACTTATATTTTCCCACTCATTATTGAGTATTGAAACTATCACATGGATGATATTATTCGTCTTTGGAAATATCACCTCACAAAAAGAACCCCTAGCATTGCATCCACCCCTAGGTCTCACCTAAACCCTACTAGCAGGAGTAGGAACCATCATATTCCCCTATTTCCTTTCTGGTACGATGACAACAAGAGGCCTCATCTCCTACCCCACCCAATTCCCTGGCAAGTCCTCAACAAGAAAATTCTTCCTCCTCTTGGAGAGAATGACACACATAACTGTTGGGCCTCTATTTTGTCATTATTTTTTTGCTGCTAACTCACATTTTTTCTCATCTAAACCTTCATGCACTTTATTTCATGATCTTAATCTAGTGATTTCATGGACTTGTGTGTAATGAAATCACTATGATATATCAGTGAGAAGATCCAAATCGGATGAGAATCATCCATGACAACATACAATGCTATAGGATGCTTCAAACTACAAAGGACATGTCCCCAAATATTTTTCAATGATAATCTGAGGATATATGTCTAAGAAGATTCCAAGTAGATATTTTGTAAACCAAAATAAAGGGAGATCACAGTTTTATCTAAATGTGGTTAATTTAATCTGGAATATATATAAATATGTTGTGCATAGAGAAGGGGGGCTATGTCTATGTAGTGCGTGATCTGTATTATGGTTATTGAAAGAGACTTTTGATCTAATGAAAGCAATGGCTTACTCAAATTTCATTTTTTAATTAGTTTATTTAGTCTATGAGTGTTTTCCTTTGCAACAAGACTTCAAAGAAGGAAGGGTCCCCTGTTTTGGATTCATTGTTGTGATTGTATTTTATACACAAGTTTTGCATTTTCAAATTTCAGATATTTAGTTCATTTCTTTGTCTTTTAAGAGAACAAATTTAGTTTTTAAAAAGATTTAATTCTGGGATTGATTTCAGATTTGTGAATAGGGCATCTACTTTTACAGGCCATAAACTCGAATTAATTAAAAACATAGTATTATTGCAAGAATTGTCTGATCTTGTAATTGAACATAAGACTGTAATATGTGTTGATTAAGGTTGGTTGTCATTGATGTCAACCCTTGAAGAAATCCCCGTAGCACAAAGGCTTGGGTAATGGACCCAATATTGTTTGATGTAAATATGACTCATTATTGTTTTTTCATGGTTGATAAGAAGTAAATATGGATGAACTCCAAAGTGGTCCCCTTATGGTGAAAGCCCTCACAGGAAGACGCTTTGTGGAGTAAGAGAACCCATGCTTAATTGTGGAATAATGAGATGAAGGAAAGTGAATTTGTCAAGGAAAATATCCTATATGGATAGTGCTTGTCATATCATTTCCGGTGGTATTTGGAACATCACATAATTCCTCACGGTTAGAGAGTTACGACCATGAGAAGTTGGAGACCCCAGGTTTGGGTAATGGACCCAAGTTTGTTTGATGGGTAATGGTATGAGTTATGATATATTTTCAGATAATACTATTCTAAATGGATAGTACATGTCATTCCATTTCTGGTGGTATGTAGAACGTCACATAACTCATGGTTTGAGAGTTATGGCCTTACGAAGTTGGAGGACCCTCATATGTCATCTAGAAGCCCCAAAAGGTCAAAGTAGTCAAAGTGGTTTAAGAGATTTTTAAAAGGTAAATAATAAAGTGAAGTGATGAGTGTATTATAAT
>ML820890.1:15296-67842 GCA_009831015.1 Picea engelmannii
TTGGTCAATTCCTAAAACGCCATGGGATGAAAGAGTGTGTCACCTTTGTGACACTAAGAAGGTTGAAGATGAAAAGCACTTTCTCTTAGATTGTCCAGTCTATACCCATATTAGATCTCATTTTCAAAATATTTATCACACTACCAACCTTCCTAACATCTTAACTCAACAAAAGTATGGTGGTCTTGGAAAACTTCTCTTAATGCTTTTCAAGCACAAAAACAAAATTCTAAAGAATCACAAGTAATCACTTACCCTCTTAAGGTCCAATAGACCAGTTCGGTCTTAGTGGACGTTAATCATCATCATCATCATCATCAATTAGGTTTCTTTTCTTATCTAACAACATTAAATATACAAATGATAGACTAAAAATCTGCTATAAAAGAATTGAAGAGGAAACAAACCAAAAATTTGTCATTTTCATTCAACTCGCTGATTAAATACTATTACAACCTTGATCAAAGATATAAATTAGATCTGATCACATTCACCCAAACAAGGAACGAATCTCCAAGATCCAACAAACTTCTAAATAAAAACAATCAATTCTCTATGTAAAGAAAAACAATCTTAACCATATGCTAAATAAAAACCATAATGCACTCAAGCACTATTCTCAGATATTCTAACACTCCCCCTTGAGGATAGTGCTAGGTACAAGCAATCCAAATCTATATCTGCAATCTTCAAGCTTTGGTTGAGGTAAAACCTTGGTGAAAATACAAGTTATATTGTCTTCTGTGGAGTAGTATTTGATGTGGATCTCCTTCTTGTGGATGGGGTATCTAATAAAATGGCATCTGGTCTCAATTGGATTTGACTTTTCGTGAAACACCGGATTGATAATCTATTTTATGCAAGACTGATTATCACAAAAGATAAGTGTAGGACTCTTCTCCATCACTTCGATATCAAGATATAGTTTATTAATCCATACTGCTTCACAACTTCCAATGGAAGCAACAATATACTCAACCTCTATAAATGACAAAGCAACACAAACTTGTTTCGTACTACTCCAAGAAACCATTCTAGAACCCAAGGAGAAATAATAACATGTAGTGGACTTTCTACAATTCACATCTTTGACACAATCTGCATCAATATACCCACGGAAACAAACATCCTTTTCTCTTTCACATCCAAGGCCATAAGAAATGATCCCACTCAAATAGAGAAGAACCCTTTTAGATGCATGCCAATGGACCTTATTTGGTTTCATCATAAGTTGACTTAGTGCCTTCACAATATATGATAAATTAGGACGAGTATTACACAAGTAAAGAAGACTACCAACCAATTGACAATACAACGTACCATCCACTTCTTCACTCAGATCATCAACTCGTATTTTGGTACAATGATGCATGGGTGTGGAGATGAGTTTACAATTCTCCATTATGAATCATTTTAAGACCTCCATAGCATATTTAGCTTGAGTCAGAACAAGTTGATTCTTATCCTACCATACTTCTAAACCAAGGCAATAATGAAGGGGACCCAAATCCTTCATCTCAAATTCCTTACACATTTCATTTTTCAACCAAAGAATTAGATCATCATCATTTCTAGTTAGAATGAGATCATTTACATACAAAACAATATTAACAATGCTATCACCATCACGCAAAAAGTACATATTAGCATTAACAGATGATTACTTTACTCCTTTTCCTTGAAACCGCTCATCAATACGAGTGTACCGTGCAAGAGAATCTTGTTTAATACCGTACAAGGCCTTCTTCAATTGACACATAAGATCCTCTTTACAAGAACTTCAAATCCTTGATGTTGTTGTATGTAGACCTCTTCCTTCAAGACACCATTTAAGAAATTCGTCTTCACATCCATCTGGTGAAGATTCCAATTATAACTAGAAGCCAAGAAAATAACACTCCTTATGGTAGTATATCGAGCAATGGGGGAAAATGTATCATCATAGTCAATATCAAGATTTTGACTAAATCCTTTTCCCACAAATATTGCCGTATACTTCTAGATGGAATCATCAAATTTATGCTTCATTTTGAAGATCCACCCGTTTCCAATAACTTTATTTCCTTCATGAAGTGGAAATAAATCCCACACATCATTTTTCATGATGCTATCATATTCTTCTTGCATAGCTTCAATCCACTGTCTAGAATTTAAAGCCTCATCAAATGTGTTGGGCTCATAATCAATCAAATTACTCATCAATGCAACAAAATTAGCTTCATACCTTCTATTTGGAACTCTGGATCATGAAGATCTCCTGAGAGGACACACTTTTGGGTTGTTTTCATCTTTCAAGCCTTCTGCCATTCTCTTTATCCACATAGGAAACTCCCTGGCTACTACTTGATGTTCCTCGTGATCTCTTGTCACTTCATTTGATTGATCCTACTTTATGTCATCGGTTATGACACCTTTAATTTCCTTTTCATCTACTTTATAATTGTATTTTAGCACATCTGGATGCAATTCCATACCAAGAGTGTTAGATGTCATTTTATAACCAAATTCATAAAAAATAACATTCCTACAAAACATGGGTCTCCTTTCACTAGGAATAAAACTTCTATATCCCTTATGTTCATCACCATACCCAACAAATACACCTCTTTTGCTGGTAGGTTCAAGTTTTGTTCGCATATTAGAAGGTATATAAGAATATGTTGGTGAACCAAACACTCTGAAATAATCAATATAAATATTTACTCCTAAAAATGTCTCCTTAGGTGTAACTTCCCTCAATGACTTATGATGACACCTGTTTAATGTGTGCACAACATTAAGACACTTTTTCCCAAAGGAACCATGGCATACCAAACTACTCTAACATGCACTGTGCAATTTCAACAATGCTCTTGTTTTTCCTTTCTACTAGTCCATTCTGTTGAGGAGTATAGGGAATACAATACTCCCTCTTGATCCCATACCTCTTACAAAAAGAAATAATCTCATGATAATTTTACTCTCCACCATTATCACTCCTTAATATCTTGATGCTATGACATGTTTGGCTTTCTACAAAGGATTTAAATTCACAAAATTTATTAAATACCTCACTTTTGTGTTTCATGAAATAAATCCAACTATTTCTAGTAGCATCATCTATAAAGGTAACAAAGTACAAGTAGCCAAAAATAGGAGTACTCATCAGTCCACACACATCAGAGTGAATAAGGTACAATGGTTTCCTCACAATTGTTTCATTATTTGTGAAGAAGGAATCTCTATGATGCTTTCCAATGGCATAACCATCATATACACCTCCTCTAGTTACATTAAATTGTGGCATACCTCTTACCATCTTTTGGACTTTCTTGAGGTTCTCTAGGTTCAGATGGCCAAATCTCTTGTGCCATAGCTCTACTAGTGATCCATCGTCATGCATCAATGATTTATGATCAACAATACTTGCAATTAATCTGTATAGACCACCAACTTTGAGTTCAATGAAAATCACCTTATTATCCTAGGTTAATGACTATACAACTTCTTTTTCAAAACTTAACATTCATATCTTGGCCAATAGAAACACTTATTGAAAATATTTTTTTTTTAAGACCAGGAACATACAAAACATTCTTAATCAGTGAAATACCTCTGCTTAGCATTCGAATAGGAATTGTGCTTATTTCTTTTACTTCATAGGCTTGATATTCACCCAAGAACACTGATTGTCTTGATCTGTCTTTAAGAGTTGCAAATAGCTCCTCATGAGGTGTCATATGCCTACTTGCACCTATTGGATATATTACACACTCACCTAGTATTTATTTTCCTAAGATTGATAGTCTAATGTTGAGAACACTTCCTTAGATGAGAATATTCTCTCTAGAGAATATTCCCCTGCAAAATAGGGCACTTATCTTCAGTTCAGAGTCAATTACACTTAGTTACACTCAGTCAAACTAGTGGAAGTCACTCATGCATCTCAACCTTGGTTTTATCACCAACAATTGCATGTGTCTCTCTCACTTCCACACGTGTGACTTAGTTAACTGATGATTGCATGGATCAATTAACTAGGACTATGTGGAAAATTACTTCGGTTTTTATAAGTGAGTTTCTAGATATCTCTATATCACTACTATGGAGAATTTACTTAGCCATGTAGAGCATATCATGTGTAATTAATCATTCTCTCATTTGTGAATACAATTTTATAGATTCTTTTCTCTCATCTCTTCTCTCCTTCTCTCAATTTGCAATATTTGTATGAATTGTTGTTAGCTAGATTATCTGTGCAGGTTTCACCACAATTCTACATGGTATCGGAGGTCACAAGTTGCAAGGAGCACAAGTATCTTATTTGCAGGTCCATAAGGGAGATACAGTCAGAAAACATGGATTATTCGCCAACATTACTTCTCATGCCTCATAACTACTTTGAGTGGAAGCTAAAAATTCAGCATCAACTTAGATGCAGAGGCTTGTACCGGATTACCATGGCTACAAAGGTTGAGACAACATCTACTATCAAGAATAACATGTATCTCAACCACTTGAATGAGGCTTAAAACCTCCTATGTGTGTCTACATCCCCCAAGCTTCTGTTTCACATTGAAGCTTGTACCACACCAAATGAGATTTGGACAAAGTTGGAGGATATATTTGGAAAATAGGACAAAATGAGAGGCCATATGCTCAAGGTCGAGCTAAATTCCTTATATCCGAGGAATTTCGACAACATCCAGGACTTATTTACAAATTTCAAGTCCCTCCTCCTTCATCTAAAGGGATGTGAAATAGACAAATACACTCAACAAAGTCAGTTAATCCTTTCTATCTTAGCAAAAGTTGGTTTGGATTATGTTGTTTTCATCTCATCATTTCATACAAACAGATTCACTTCAGGAGAAACCTGGAAAATGCTGACATTGGATCAATTTATTGAATCCCTCATGCATGAGAAAGATAAGATCATAAAAATGGGGATAATGGAGGGACCCAATGCATATGCACTTGCAATGAATGAAAGCAACAATGCATGCAATCTAAATACTAAGAAAAAAGGAAATGGAAAGACACATGCAGAGCCAAAGAAGGAAGGGTACTCCAAACCCTTCAATGTTTCCTCAGGCTCCAAAGATGGAAAAGGAAAGAAAGGGAATACCAAATGCGGTTATCATGCCGAGTTTGCATGCATGAAGAAGTAGATTTATTAGATGGCACAATTTTTTCATAAGAACAACCTCATGGATCACATTACCAAAGCTTCCAAAAATAAGTCGGAAGATCAAGCCAAACGAGGTAACTCTCATGCATTGATTTCCATTAACTCTTCTCTTGATGCATGGATCTTATATTCAAGTCCATCCCACCATATGGAAGCGACAAATAATGTTTTATATTCTATTTCTACATGCATGAGTCCTCCCATCCTCATGGGAGATGATACCCTAGTTGAGGTCATTGGGCAAGGGAGAGTAGAACTCCAACACGAAAGTTTTGAGAATGTCTTGCATGCTTAAAAAATATCCGTGAATATACTCTCCATTTATTAGATAGCGCATTCTGGTACAAAAAAAGGGTGTAATTTACACATGATTTTGTAACCATATCTGATATGCATGATAACTCCACTATTGTTGTTGGTGAGGCAAACCACCAATATCGTTTTTATACTTTCAGTAATTTCATTACTACATCTGATTCTTCTTTACTACTAATGCATGTTGATGATACTACTAGATTATGGAACAAGATATTCGACCATAAAAACTTCAAATACATGCAGTAACTATGCAAATAGGATATGGCCACCAACTTTCCCAACATACACTTTTCCAAAGAAGTTTGTCAAGGATGTGTTCTTGGAAAACATCCTCAAGAGAAGTTTGATAAAGGGAAGGCCTGGAGGGCCTCCTCTCCTTTGGAATGTTGGGTTGTTATATTATTTGCAATCAAAGTCTAGTCAAGGTGAATCGACTGACGATCGAAGGTCGAGGTGGATCGACAACAGTCAAGGTCGATATGGATCGGCATCAAGTCGAAGGTCGAGGGAGTTGACCGAGCAAAGTTGAAGTCAAATATATCGACGAAAATTCAACCAAAAAGAGGTCAAAGTGCGGGCGTGAGATGACTGAATAGAGACTGAATGAAGGCTGACTGGTAGTCGACTAGTATCTCAAATTAGAGTGAACTGTAACAAAATATAAGTATTTGTAGCCAATGATATGCATAAATCTGTAACCATTTTTGGGCACTAATCTTTAGGGTCTTTCATATTGTAAATCCTATAAAGAGGCATGTTATATGGCTGTAAAGGATAATGCTGTAATGCACTTATGTATGTTAATGCATGTGTAATTGTAGGTTGATGGACATGCATATTTAAACTGAATTGGCTATAGGGTTATTCTTGCGCAGGAAAGAGGGTATGATGTCAATTGTGTCTTAGGTGTGGACCAAGGTTAGACATGTAACCTTTTATTCATATAGAATAAGCCAAAAAGAGAGCATAACACTCAAAGGAATACCAGTTATTTCCAGTTAAGGGTCCCAGGGTAAAATCATGGTGTACTGTATGATTTCTTGTTTCATTTACGTTCTTTATTAAATTCTTCTTCTCTTCTGCTAGGATTAGTGTGGAAGTGTCTTTCATTTCCTGCTATGTGGTATCATAGCTTAGGTTTTCCCTTGCAACTAAGTTATCAGGGATTTTCTCTCCTTTGGTGAGTATATCAGATCTTGACTTTCCAATCTTGAATCTAAGAACTAAACCCTAGGTATAGTAAGAGTCATAATTCATAAATTGTGTTAAAGATCGTGGTAAAGAATGACGAGCAGTTCCAGAATAGAGATAAAAAAATTCAATAGCTAGAATTTTGAGCTTTGGAAGCTTAAAATGGAAGATATTCTTGTAGATCGAGAACAATGGACAACGATCTGTCCATGTCCCCATCTGACAGGCATGTCGATGGAAGAACGGGAGAAACAAATTAGAAGATCAAGAAGTACATTTCATCTTTGTCTTGTAGATTTGGTGTTGCTGAATGTCTCATGTAAAGATTCAACCAAGAAACTATGGGACAAGATGGGAAGCTTATACCAGTTGAAACCTTTGGTAAATAAGTTGTTTCTTAGAAATAAACTGTATCTTCTGAGGATCAGTGATGGAAATTTGGTGACTGAGCATTTATATGTGTTTAATACCGTGTTAATCCAATTATCATCTATGGATATTAAGATCACCGATGAGGAAAAATGTATCAACCTATTATGTTTTTTGCCAGACTCCTAGGATAGCTTAGTCGTGGCTATTGGGAGTAATACAAATACACTAGCGCTAGAGGACGTGGTTTCTTCTCTGTTGTCTGAAGAAATGAGAAGGAAGAACATGGAAGAATCAACCAAATATTCTCTAGTAGTGAGAGGTCGACCAATAGACTGATATAAAGGCAGATTCTATGGTAGAAATTTCAAGTTGAAGGGTAGATATAAATCCCTGGTTCAGTCGACATGAAGATGGAAATGCGGTAAAACTGGGAAATTATTAAAAGGAATGTAAGTCAAAGGCAACACAAGTCAGTGCTGGATCCGACAAGAAGCAATAGACTGAGAGAAAGACAAACTCAAACTAGGGACACGATGTGTATCTGGCGTCGACCAATACACAGTTGGATCAATATGTTTGGTTGATCAACTCAGGATAATCCTATCATATGACACCACATAAATAATGGTTTTGTGAATATGAATGATATGATGAGGGTGATGCATTCTTGGGGGACGACTCGACAACCAGAATTGTTGGATGGTAAAGATTCTGAATGACACTGTAGGATGGGAGGAAAAGAACCCTTCCAGGTGTGCTACACATTTCAAGTTTGGAAATAAACTTGATATCTTTCAGGAAGATGAGTGATGTAGGATTGCATACTCTGTTTCAGAAGGATTCATGCAAGATGGTCAGAGGTCTGATGGTATTAATGAAAGGAGTTGGGATTGGTACCCTATACAAGATGTTAGAGAATATAGACTCGACTGGATGAAAAAACATCATTGCTCCTGAAATCGACTCGACTGGAACTTGAATCAACTCACCGCTGACATAACGCGACTCGAATTGAGCTAAGTCGGTTCAAATCGACTTGACAAGACATGATGAAATTGACCCGATTAGGTTATGGCATGAGAGGATGGGACACATTGGAGAAAAAGGACTTCGAGCTATGCAAAACAAAGGTATGGTCAAAGGTTTTCCTGAATGTGGTTTAGAGGTTGAATTTTGTGAACATTGCATATATGGAAAACAAAGTCGGGTGAGGTTCCCATATGGAGTGACAAGGGAAAATGGGATTCTAGAACTGGTGCATAGTGATGTGTTTGGATGGATTATAGTGCATTCACTTGGTGGATCCTTGTATTATGTCTCCTTCATAGATGATTTCTACAGGAAGACATGGGTATATTTCTTGAGGAAGAAATCATAGGTTTTTGAGAGATTTAAGGAGTTTAAAGATATTTTGAAAAACCAGACATAGAAGAGGATTAAAGTGCTAAGGAATGACAATGGTGGTGAATTGTGTGGAAAGAATTTGATCAGTTCTATAAGCAGTGTGGAATATAATGCAAAAATACCACACCATATACCCCCAAAAAAATTGGAGTTGGCGAGAGAATGAATAGAACATTGATGGATAAGGCAAGGAGCATGCTTAGTGGTACTGTGCTCGCACAAGAATTATGGGCGAAGGGAGTCGACACTACAAGATATCTAGTGAATATGTCTTCTTCATCGATGCTTGTTGACATGACTCCAAATGATGTATGGTATGGTAAGAAGCCTTCAGTGGCACATCTTAAAGTATTTGGCTGTGATGCATTTGTGCACGTTCCTAAGGAAAAGAGGAGCAAGATGGACAAGAAGGCAGTCAAATGTATTTTCATTAGATATAAAGAAGGGATGAAAGGATATAAGTTCTGGGATGCTGCATCAAGGAGAAAAGTGCACAATCGAGATGTGATATTCAAATAAGTCAGAGGTAAGTACGAGCATGAGGAAGTTGTTCAAACCAAGAATAATCCTGATACGATATGGTTTGAACTGAGGAACGAAGAAGATGATTTAGATGAGTCGAATGAATCTAAGGAAGAGGTGGAACAACTGACTCTGGTGGTAAGGAGGTCATAAAGAATAAGGAAACCAATTGAGAGGTATAGTCCACCTGAATTTCATTCCACATTTTTGCTAACTGCCATCGACGATGAGTCGAAGTCGGTCAGTGAGGTAGTCGACTCAACATAGGGTAAACTCTGGAAGGATGCCATGGTCGAAGAGATGTAATACTTGTACAAGAATGAGACATGGGATTTAGTAAAGTTACCTAGTGGAAGAAATCACGTCGATATCAAGTGGGTGTTCAAGAATAAGATGAATTCGACAAGACAAGTCGAGAAGTTCAAAGATCGACTGATAGCAAAAGGTTATTCCCAATTTGAGGGAGTTGACTTCAGTGAGATTTTTTCCCCTATTGCCAAAATAACTTCCATTAGAGTACTAATGTATTTGGCTACAACATTCAATTTGGATATAGAAAATATGGATGTGAAGACAACATTCCTACATGGGGTCCTGGAAGAAGAAATCTACATGAAACAACCTAAAGGATTTGTAGTAAATGGAAAGCAAGTGTTGGTGTGAAAACTCAAAAGATCCATTTATAGTCTAAAGCAATCGCCAATGATGTGGTACCATAAGTTTGACAAATACATCCTTAGTTTGGTATTTGTGAGAAGTATAGCTGATCACTGCATATATTCCAAGGAATAAGGTGGGTGTTTCATATATGTATATTTGTATGTTGAGGACATGTTGCTTATTGGACATAACATGGATGCAATAAATGAGGTGAAGAAGAAGCTATCCTCCAAGTTCGAAATGAAGGATATCGATGAAGCTAACTTCATTATGGGAATGGAGATTAAGAGAGACCGAGCCACTAGAAAGCTCTGGTTGAATAAGACGAAGTATATTGAAACAAGTCTGAAACGGTTCAACAAGCAAGATTGAAAACTGATGAAGATGCAAATTCCTATGGGAGAAAGGATTATTGTTGAATAATGTCCAAAGACACAAGAATAAATAGAGGACATGGCATGTGTTCCCTATGCAAGTGTTGTTGGTAGTCTAATGTATGCAATGGTATGCACTCGACAAGACATTTCCCATGCAGTGGAAGTGTTGAGAAGGTACACGTCAACACCTGGAAAGGAGCACTGGATAACTGTCAAGAGAGTATTCAGGTATTTTTGTGGCACAAAGGAATATGATATATGCTACCAAGGAAGACCTATAGGTGACAATGGTAAAGTAGATGCACATGTATTTGTCGACGTCGACTGGGCTAGAGATCTGGATCGACGGAGGTCGACCAAATATATGTCTTCCAGATGTTTGATGGAGCAATAAGTTGGATGAGTAAGAGACAAGAGGTCATAGCCTTGTCAACAACAAAAGCTGAATACATGGAGGCCACTCATGGAAGAAAAGAAGTGGCATGGCTTCAAAGGTTGTGCTCATGAATTAGGTTTGAGTAGAGAGATATGAAGGTGATTTGCAACAGTCAGAGCACAATATTTCTGGTAAAGAACCCTTCCTATTATTCAAAGACTAAGCACATTGATGTACACTACCATTTCGTGAGAGATATGGTGGAATGTAACAAATTTCTACTAGAGAAAGTAGACACGTTGGAAAACATAGCCGACTCATTGACCAAGTTTGTGAGTGTTGTGAAGTTCTCTTGGTGCAGAGAGACAATGGTAATTGTTGCCCTAGGTTTGTGAATGAAAGTTCAGGAATCTCCTATTTCAACAAAGAATACAACAAGTGGGAGAATGTTGGGTAGTTATATTATTTGCAATGAAATTCTAGTCGAGGTGAATCGACCGACGATCGAAGATCGAGGTGAATCGATAATAGTTAAGGTCGAGGTGGATCGACAACAAGTCAAAGGTCGAGGGAGTCGACCGCGAAAAGTCAAAGTCGAAGATATCGATGAAAATTCAACCAACAAGAGGTCAAAGTTCGGGCATGAGACGACCTGCTAGAGACTGAATGAAGGCCGACTGGTAGTCGATTAGTAACCCAACTTGGAGTCGACTATAACAAAATCCTAGGATTTGCGGGATTTGTAGCCAATGATATGCAAGGATATGTAACCATTTTTGGTTGCCAATATTTAGGGTTTTTCCTATTGTAAATCCTATAAAGAGGCGTGTTATAAGGCCATAAAGGATAATTATGTAATACACTTATGCATGTGTAATTGTAGGTTGCTGGTCATGCATATGTAAGACGAATTGACTACAGGGTTGTTCTTGCATAGGAAAGAGGGTATGATGTCGATTGTGTCTTAGGTGTGGACCAAGCTTAGACATGTAACCTTTTATTTAGACAAAATAAGATAACAAGAGAACATAACACTGAAAGGAATGTTGGTTTTTCCCGGTTAAGGGTTCTAGGGTAAAATATTTGTGTACTGTGTGATTGCTTGTTTCATTTACGTTCTTGATTAAATTCTTCTTCTCTTATACTAGGATTAGTGTGGAAGTGTCTTTCATTTATTCACATGGAGCTCATCCATAGTGATATGATGGGACCCTTTCCTCATCCATCCATCAACAAAGCAAGGTACGTGCTTACATTTATTGATGATTTCTCACGATACACATGGGTGTATTTTATTAGGTAAAATTTTGAGGTTTTTGAGAATCTAAAAGACTTCAAAGCACATGCAGAGACTCAGTCCAAGAGAAAGATCAAAATACTTCACATATACAATGGGGGGGAATATGTGAACTGAGATGTCCAACATATTTGTTTAGAGATAGGCATATAGCTGCAACACACTATACCTTACACTCTGCAATAGAACAAAGTAGCTGAGAGGAAGAACATATCACTCAAGGAGATGGCCACTTGCATGTTGCATGAAATATCTTTACCACCCAAGTTTTGGGTTGAGGCACTTAACTATGAAAACCACATTCAGAACATATCTCCTCATAGATCTATCAAGGGCATGAATCCATTTTAGGTATGGAGTGGAAACAAACTGGAAGTCACCCACTTTCAAATATTTGGATCACGTGGATGGGCCCGTGTACCCTCTGAAAAGAGGAAATCATTAGATCCACAGAGTATCACATGCATATTCATAGGATATCTAGATGATGTGAAGGGTTATAAGTTACTTGATCCCTCTAATGACATGCTCATCATTGAGTGCAGTGTTAAGTTTGAGGAAAATCCCTTGCATGCACAATTGGAGCCACATGCAAAGACCTCTGTACCACTGCCTGCACTAGACATCAGTGATGATGAGTCTACTCACTCAGATCATGGTTCAGATATGAGGTCCGAATATGATTAAGAATATGATGAGCATGAAACTGATGAGAATGAAGATGTTGAGCCACCATAGATGCCCAAGTGGGCACAAACCACCCTACAAGAAGTGAGAGACCTTGTGGGGGATACACTAGATTAGAGGAGGATGAGGTTTCATTTTGAGGATCCTCCTCATGCACTCAAAAATACTGATCTAGTGATTCCCATGCATTAATATATGGTTCTAGCTTCATACCCTCAGACCTATGCAAAGGCTACAAGGAATCCCTTCTGGGAAGTTGCCATGCAGGAGGGGTATAACTCTCTCCTTGAGAACTAGACTTGGGATCTAGTTTCTCTTCCTTTAGATAAGAATATTTTCAGATGCAGATGGGTTTATAGGACCAATAAGGAAACAAACAAGTAGGTGAGTAGGTATAAGGCAAGACTGGTTTCCAAAGGCTTTCAACAAATCCATGGGATAAACTATGATGAAACCTTTTCTCTTGTAGCAAATATGGACTCCATTCGATTGGCCCTTGCCATTGTAGTATTCAAGGGGTGGGAAGTTCACCATATGAACATGAATAATTCATTTCTTCATGGGGATCTCTCTGAGGATATTTACATGGAGCAACTGCAGGGGTTCATTAAGAACTCATTCTTAGTATGCCGACTGAAGAAGTCCATCTATGGCCTTAAGCAAGCACCTAGAGCATGGTATGTGAAGATGGATGCCTACTTTCTCTCTCAACACTTTTTCAGATGCAAATTAGATCTAAATGTCTACATGCTAAAGACCTTAGACTCCTTACTAATCTTAGATTGCTATGTTGATGATATTCTGATCAGAGGAAGTTCGGCCTCAACCATTGCCATGATCAAATACATTCTGCATGAGAGGTTCTCTATGAAGGAAATGGGTCCTTTGCACTATTTACTTAGTTTCAAGATCAATCAGGATGCTCCAGGCATCAATCTATTTTAGACTAAGTATCCCAAAGATCTCTTGGTATATTCGACATGATCGAATACACGTTGGAAACCAAAACCTTTCTATCTAGGGTGCATCTTAAGGATGGCAGGGATACACCAATGGTGGATAGGCCCTTGCATTGAAATATTGTGAGGATCCTTCTCTATCTCACCCACACCCAACCAGGTCTCTCATATGTAGTATCCTGGGAAGTTTCCAGGTACATGTAGGAGTCGCATGAGCTACAATGGAAGGCTTCCAAGTGCATCCTTAGATATCTTTAGGGCACCACAAGTTATGAGATCCACTATGCAACACGTTTTGCATTGGATCTCATAGGATTCACTGATTTTGATTGGGCTGGTGATAACACAGATCACAAGTCCACATCTGGGTATATACTTAGTTTGGGTTTCGGTCCCATCTGTTGGTTGAGAAAAGAGCAACCAACTATTGATATATTTTCAATAGAGGATGAGTACAAAGGAGTGGTCAATGTCATTATTTGGGCACTTTGGCTTCATAACTTCCTCACCAAGCTTGGCATCCAGTTTCATCGTTCGAATATCATTTGGTGTGACAATCATAGTACTCTCATGTTTTGCAGACACCCAGTGAAATGATAGTGGACCAAAGACATTGAGATCCATATGAACTACATCACAGAGATGGTACATGGCAGGATCATCAATTTGCAATACTATCCATATAACAAATATACTGTAGACATATTCACCAAGACATTCACTGAGCAAAAGTTCCACTTCCTATGCAATCATCTTGGAGTGAAGGACATAGTTTCTTAGCAATTTCTTTTGTTGCTTTTTCATTTTTGATGCATTGTACTTTGAGGGGAGGTGGGGGGGGGGGTTCCCATGAGGTTTTCCTTCTTTCCTCTATTTTTTCAATGTTTCATTCTTAGATGCATTGTACAATGGGTACCTAACATGGTCTTAGTTTTTGGGACCCATTCATCATGTACACCCTAGTAGTGTTCAAGGGGGGTGTTGGAGATATTACACACTCACCTAATATTTATTTTCCTAGGGTTGATAGTCAAATGTTGAGAACACTTCCTTAGATGGGGATATTCTCTCTAGAGAATATTCCCTTGCAAAATAGGGCACTTCTCTTTAGTTCAGAGTTGGTTGCACTTAGTTATACTCGGTCAAACTAGTGGAAGTCACTCATGCCTCTAAACGTCCGTTTTATCACCAAAATTTGCATGTGTCTCTCTCACTTCCACACGTGTGACTTAGTTAACTGATGATTGCATGGATCAATTAACTAGGACTATGTGGAAAATTACTTCGGTTTTTGTAAGTGAGTCTCTAGATCTCTCTATATCACTACTATGGAGAATTTACTTAGCCATGTAGAGTATATCATGTGTAATTAATCATTCTCTCATTTGTGAATACAATTCTATTGATTATTTTCTCTCATCTCTTTTCTCCTTCTCTAAATTTGCAAGATTTTTACGAATTGTTGTTAGCTAGATTCTTTGTGCAGGTTTCATCACAATTCTACAACACCAGAGTCAATATACTACACATATTTGCGAAAATAATTAATGGAAAGAGCAGATAATAAGGATAAATTTTCAAACTGTTTTGAGAACTCATTAACTCCATCAACATAATTACCTTGATGAGAGTTGGACTGATCCTTACCATGATGTTGATCATGTCCCTTTACACCCTCAAACTTCCTTTTAGGACAATCTCTCACAAAGTGACCCTTTCGATTATAGTTGAAGCATTTGAATTTTGAAAGGTTTCTCCTGGATGAAGAAGACTCACTCCCATTGAATGGATGACGATTGGTTTTATCTGCTTTCCTTTTCTACCATTTCTTTTCATATTTCTTTGTCTTCGACCACAAAGCAACATTTTTTGAATATTTCTGATTCTTCTCTTTCTTGTGCATGTCCTCGGATAGGAATATGTCATACAAATTTTCAAATGAGGGTATCATTTCTCTACCTTCAAAACTACTCACAAACATTTCATAATCAATAGAGAAACCATTTAAAGAAATAGAAACAATTTCTTCATTTGAGATTGTATTGCCTGCATCATGTAGTTGGTCCCATATCTCTTTGATCCTATCAAGATAAGAAGAAACACTCTCTCATATGACCATCTTGAATGTGTTCAACTTTCTTCTAAGGAACATCCTCCACAAAATTCTCGAAGACTCAAACATAGATTTCATCTTGTCCCATAATTATTTGGTTGTCTTGCACTCTCTCACATGTACAACCAAATATGATCTCAAATTAATTGAGATAACCATTCAAGCCTTTATATCCTTCTTGCTCCACTTGGATTGATCATTGAATTCTTTCATTTTTTATTCTTTCCCATCAACCATGAAGAAGCCATCTCATTCAATCAGGATGAGCTCCATAAAATATTCCCAAAAGGAATAATTGGAGGTACCTTCCAATTTTTCAAAATCATTAAATTTGAAGTTGTCCATGTTAGAAAAATTTAATACCCACATAATAAGAAAAAAAAACAATTTATGGCTTACTTTTCACACTGGCTTCCCCTTGGAAGACACACTGGGCTTCTTAGCTTGGCATGCCATCTCTTGCTGGCTTTGTTAGTAGCGTATTCATGAAGATGAAACACACCCTTCTTCTTTGTGGCACTGATTTGATCGTCTCTCCAAGAGTAGTGATTGAACATACAAGGACACCCCATCACTTGTGAAATGGATCTTGCTCCTACTCCTCACCTTAAAAACTATCCCAATTTCTGGTGCCTACTCCCTCTTTGGGAAGAAAACACAACGATCAACATACAGTTCAACGTACATAACAATGTACAACTCAACATGCAACTTAGCTCTACACAAGGTTCTTTGTTCACACCTACTTATTCCTCTAGAAATATACTACAAATACGATGACTTATCTACAACCACATGTCATCCTCAACATAGAATTCCCACGACTTTCATACAAAGGTATACACACAATTGTATCAAGAACCAAGTTGCACTTACTTAACCAACCAATGATTAAGTAGTCGAGCACTCTGATACCATGAAAAGAAACTCAATTCCTTTAATTAGGTTTCTTCCCATGATCTAACAACAATAAATATACAAACGATAGACTAAAAATCTGTTGTAAAAGAACTGAAGAAGAAACACACAAAAAAAACTGTCATTTTCATTCAACTTGAACTGCTTAAATACTATTACAATTAAAACCTTGATCAAAGACAAAAATTAGATCTGATCACAATCACCCAAATAAGGAACGAATCTCCTAGATCCAACAAACTTCTTAATAAAAACAATCAATTCTCTACGTAAAGAAAAATAATCTTAACCATATGCTAAATAAAAATCACAACTCACTCGCGCACTATTATCAGATATTCTAACAACATATTGAACAAACTAAATTGATTTAAATAAATAATAATATTTTTTTTTTAAAATAAGTTTTCGTATAATTTAGTAGGCCGACAATGTGCATAGGTAAACTTGAATGAGTTTGACCCAAAATTAAAGCCCCATTGCATACAAAGTATAGATTTGATGGCATTGACAAAAAACTAAGAGATGAAAATGAGTGAAAATGTATGGGTGGAGTGTCCACTCAAACGTTGAATGTTTCAAAACTCATATACAATTTTTATCCAGAAAATTCTCTAAGTTCACAAAAGTATAATTCTCCAACAATCACTATCAATTTGACAACAAATATTATTCATAAAATATCTACCAAACTATGGCATTTGGAATTTGAGCTTTCATCTCTAACTTAAAATGTTTAAATGGTTCAAAATCATGTTATTTTGATAATAATTTATCTCTTACATTTTGAAGAATCGTACTAGTAAGTTTGAGCCTTGAGGTAATTGAAATTGAGGTAACATAAGTTATATAATCATCAATGTATGACTCTTCTTGTCCCAACATTGTTTTTTATGAGTCCTTCCAATTATACCCAATATCAATATCAATATGCAAGAAAATCTACATGCATCTTTTGGAGATTTAACTAAGTGCTAGTTTTGAAGCTTCTTACTTTTCAAGTGGACATTTTTCTCATTATCAAGAAAAATCACCTATAAAAATGATAGAAAATAGTTCCCTACCCTTTCCTGTATCTTTTATCCCTTCCATCTTGTATCGTTTCTACACTCAATCTAATCTCCTCATTTGATGATATTCTCCTCCTATGACAAATTTATAATTTTTATCTTCTTCATTATCATTCTTACCTTTTTCCTTCCTAATTTATCATTTACTTTTATTCCTCTCATTCAATATACTCAAAACCTTTTATTTTCTTATTTTTAGTCTACGGTTTTTAAAATCATTTTAAAATCAGTCTCCTTTATTTTATTAATTTTAAAAATCAATCTTGTTTATTTTATTAAATTTATTATTTTTCTTGTTTTTCTCTCAAATCTCCAAAGGTTACTATTTTTACCCTATTTAATCTTAATTCCACCAAACTTTTTTCTATTATTCTTACTGTTGATTTTGTTTTTGATGATGAGTGGAGTGTGCACTCATGTAGTTTCCAAGACTCACACAGTGGAATCTCTTAAAAATACACATTATGATGACGGATTGTGAAAACCTACACACTAAAAAAAAGATTTACAACTTTGAAGATTCCTACACCACTTCAACTAGTTAAGTATAATTCTTTTCTAGAAAAACTGAGACACAACACAATATTTAGAACACCCTTAACATGATTGTAGTTTCAGATTATTAAAGATCATTGGAAAGACTAGTACCTAAATTTTTGTGTAACTTAATTTATATTTCCTTTACAATCATACCCTAACCTACAATTAAATTACTAATCATTACTCTGACTAAATTCACACCACTAAAATAATGCTGGTATGAAACCCTTATGATCTCATTCTTAAGAAAATGGTCATGTTCCAATGTGATCAATCTTATACACTCATACAGAAATCCACTCTATCATATAATGGAAAACAATATATTAATAAGTAGTTTGTTATCAGATATATATCTTATTTTATTTTATTAGTTCTTGAATGACTAAAGTGTGGTTATGGAATTTGACAGGGGTGTTCACTATGCACTCAACATATATTTTTGGGACAAGACAAGTGTATTTGAAAATTCTGTAACAACTATGGAGTCATCTTATTTAATTCCAGTGGCAAACCAGTGGAGTCATCTTATTTAATTCTAGTGGGAAGCTGGCTAGTCGATCTCAATGTGGTTTTCTTTCAGTGGTTGATAAGTTAATAGTGGTGAGCATCCAGAGTGGTGAGTAAGATGTTGTCACCAGGGTTTTCAAAGCATTGAAAAATGTCAAATCTCTTTGTAAAACAATACTTAGATCTTGGAAGGTTGTTCATCCCTTTTGATTGTTACACATCAAAATTACTCGCTTCGATAGTGTCGTCATTACAAGTGTCGCATTTTTCTCACAAGTGTCGCAAGTGTCAAGGAAAGCATACTACCATGATGCCTATGTCGTGCCTATAACGACATGAGAAGGACACTTGAAACACATCAAACACTTGATTTGGAAGAGGAGGAATGGTTAACTGGGCTTATGAACCTCTTGCCATCTGAAAGAACCCAAAAAACTGAGTTTTTGGAGGAGAGCGCTCCCCTATACCTCTCTCAGGAGTGCTAGGGCTCCCCTATAGTCTATCTGGGAGCGTTATAACACTGTATCAGCCCTTTTGAAGGAGCACTCCTACTCTCAAGAGTGATGGCGCCCCCCTAAATCCTACTTGGGAGTGCTATAATGCTTTGATGGCCCTTTTGAGGGAGCGCTACCTATTCTGGGCAACAGTTGGTTTGTTGAGAAGAATGGGGAAAGATATTTTCAATCTTGGAAGGCAGTTGGATTCGAATCCCTAGTCTAGCCATGATCTTAGGGAAGATCCCTAACTCAAGGAGGAAAATACTCAACTCACCCCAAAGATATCTCAAGTGGTTGAGCCTCTCCAAGGCTATATAAGCAAGCTTTCTCATGGTGAAAGGGGGACCTGGATAGAGAATCATACCAAACTTATGATCTTATAGGTGATATTTGGAGAAGGGATGAGAAGCATGAAACCTATGATCTCATAGGAATACACAGTGAAGTGGAGGCTAATCAACGAAGCTATCGTTATTCTGATCGTGGAGATTTTTGAGCAAGGGTTAGGCAAGGAGAACTTGACAAAACTGCTACATTCCATCTATGGATGTAAGTAACGTTTTGTCCTCATTAATGTAATATGCTTGGCCTGTTTCTTTCTAATTTGTGTTTGACATTACATGAATTTGTCTCTAAGTAGATAGGTCTGCTTTGAACTAATCTTGATAGAATAGGAAGTGGTTGTACTTTGTTTGTCTACAGGGCTTATCGAGGAGCTCAAGATCGGAGTTCAACTCAGAGCGTGCACGGACAAACACCGGTAAAAGGTACGTCTTTCCTCCTTCCTCTTCATGCATTATTTTGTGTAGGCCTGAAAGGAAGTCAGTGACCATGATAAGAAATTTCTGTCTTAGAGTTAAGAGTCTAGCTCTTTGAGGAGATCTACCTGTCCGCAGGGAGATTTTCCTTCAACAAAAACTGGCGACTCCACTGGGGAATCGAATCGAAACTTTTGGTTTTGATTTTTCCTCATAGAACTTGTCTTACCCTTTGATTGTTTTCAGACTTTTTTCACTCCATTTGTTTGATTTCATATGTTGATTCACTCTTTACCCCATCACATTCAGCTTGGCTGTCAAAATTCGACTGAAATTTTGGGTTTTTGGACATTTTTATGAGATTTTTAAGCCTGGTGCCCCTGTGCCCATGTTAGAAGAGCACCAACACTCCCTAAAGGTGTTGGACAGAGTTTTATAACGCCCTTGTGTCCCTTACACCAGAGCGCTAACCCCTTTTTGCAAAAAATCCTTTCAAAAATTGCATTTTTTGAGGTCCAGACCCTATTTTTTCACTTGCTGAGCTGCTTTGGGATCCAATGCTTCTTATTTTGACCTTTGACATGCTTCCTCCTGAGAAGTAAACACCTTGTTGTTCATATTTTATGCCCTTCTTCCTTATTTTTGAGTTTTTGCTGTTGAGAGCTTGAAATCAATCCCCTGCTTTCTTCTCTCCTATCTGACTGAGCGGGAACTCTAGTGAAGGACATTAGAAGTCTGTGACTCTCCTCATTTGGTTCTTTGAGGTCATCTGATCCAATTTATTTCTCCTTCCTTTTGCATTTTTGATTTTATTTCTCTTGTTTGATTGCAAAAGGGTGTGTTGTTTGTGCAAAATCTGCGATTTCTTGTCCGAATCTCCTTGATCTGAAAGGGTAGTTGGCAGGACAAGTTTTTCATTGAATTGATCATCATTCACATGCAAATGACAAAAGTACATCTTAATGATTAGTTTGCATTTCTGAAATGTTGTAGCATCATATTGGATCTGATTGAGAAAAAAAGTGATTGAAGGCATTCCTTATCAAGTGTTTGATAGTGAAAACGACTCTTTCTCTTTCCCTTAAATAGGCATTCATTTAAAAGAAACCATTGCTTATCATCTTTTATGCATCTTTTTGAGAATTGAGTCATCATTCCATCAGTTTCACTTTCGTACACCCTCTGAGTAAACAACAACCATTAAAATCAACACTTAACTAAAATTTATCAGACTTTTTACATCTTTGTTAGCAAACCTACATTAGTTTAAGGTGTAGGGATTTGGAATAGGTTGAAAGGATAACTTTCCAAAGCTATCAAACAAACTTAGTATCTTGCGATAGGGAGAGTCAAATCCAATTGTCATATTGGCTTGCTGGGATCCCCCTCTCACACAGGGGTTACGCACGAGGTCACATTCGGGTGAGTTACGAAGATTATCCCTTCGTGGTTCAACTATTTGTAGTGGTCAGATCGTATATTGGGGGTCACTGGAAGGTATACCCACGATTATGTGTGAGAGCCTTTCAAGTTGATTTCAGAATTGTTATCCTGCCCATACGTTCCGACTGGACTATCGACTGTACCCGCCCAGGGGATGACTACGAGTTGGTGACCTTTTTAGCCACAATATTTAGGGTCTCACACAAGGTGACAGTGAAGGGAAGTCTCACTGTACCTGGAAGAGACTTTGGTGAAACTCACTTGGGCTCCTTGGAGGGTAAATCCACAATTATTGCATGGAAGCTTGCACTAAGGCGTAATTCCATTAAGCAGGTCGCCAACATAACTGATCCACCCTCTCTATCCCCACCCCTTCCTATTTTGATCTCGCGACGTTGGATTTCATCACCAACTAGTGGTTTCATCGTAGGAAGGTTTGTTTGAATGATTGCTTCTCAGATTCGTAGCGTGTGTTTTTCGTTTTACTTAGTGGACCTTAGGTCGAGTTAGTGTTAATGGCATCAAATCCTGGGAGTACCCATGGAGGAACCCCTTCTCCTGGGGAACCTTATACCTTTCCTTTGTTTGGAAACTTTGGTCCTCCATATGTTTCCACACTGAGTCTTCCAGGACTCATTATCGGATTACCAGTTTGGTTGTTCCCCACTCTGGTGATCTCGAATCCTCCCAATGTTTCAGCTGCACCTAATACTTTAGATGTCAGTACACCACCCACACATCAACCTCACGTCGAATTTTCACCTTCTTCGCCCATTAAGTCTCCTTCCATTTCTCCTTTTTCGCCTAGTGAAAGCTCTAAAGCAAGTAGCCAGGTTGATCAAAAGAAGAAGAAACGGAAAGAGAAGAAGAAGAAGAACCCGAAAAGGAAAAATACCCCAACAACATCATATGTTGTCTCTAAGCAACCAATTACCATTAATAGTACTAGGACTGTTCATGAGGTCAACAAGATTAAAATGAAGAATCCAAAACCCAAATTCCCTTGCAGCCTTTGTAAGGGTGACCACTTTCTGAGGGATTGTCCCGGTCTTACCCAGGTCTTAGAAATGTGGTCCTCCACGTCATCGGCCTCTGTCGGTCATGTCGATGATACCTCGTCAACTAGTGATGTTCAGGTTGGTAAGAAGAACCAAATTGTCAAGTTCCCTTGCATGTTATGTAAAGGTAATAATTACTCTCACCTTTGTCCTCGTATGGACAAGGCTTCTTCTCTTTTGGAAAAACTTCAACTTCCAAAAGGTTATCGTAAGATTTCCTCTGACCCATCGTTGGTTGATGGACTGGTCAATCCGGTTCCATGCCCGGTCAGTCCGATTGATCAGGTGGTCAATCTCGTTTCCTCCTCGATTGAACCACAAACCCAAGTAACTGATCTAGTTCCGTCATTGATCAACCCTGCTCTTCATCAAAAGAGTGACACAAAAGTGGTCGATCTGTTTTCATCCTCGGTCGATCCCACTCTCCTATTAGAGAGTGACACTAAAGCGGTAGATCCGTTTCCACCCGTCAAACCCATTCTTCCCTTGGAGAATGAAACTCAAGTGGTCGATTCGGTTCTGCCATTGGTCGATCCCACTCCTCCTTTGACGAATCCCAAAGTGGCTGATCTAGTCCCTTCCTCGGTCAGTCCCATCCTTCATCAAAAGAGTGTCAAAGTGGTTGATCTGATTCCATCATCGGTCAATCCCACTCTTCCTTTGGAGAGTGCCTGCACGGTCGATCCGATCCAATCATCAGTCGATCCTACTCTCCCTCTAGAGAGTAAACCTGATACTTCCCATGTTTTTCTCGTTGATACAGACTCTACCATGCCAGGGGGCATCCCTCATTCTCCTGCGAAACCCCCTCTAAGTAATGAGGCCATCCTTTTTGATTGGGGTGCACTAACTGGACCTCGTCTTCCCTCTCACATTCCTTTCCAAATTACAGTACAGGTTTGTGGTCGGGACATTCCTCAAACGCTGATGAAGGTGCATCCATTAGTATTTTGTCCTCTGTTGCTTGGCACGCTTTGGGTTGTCCTCTACTTGCGCCAGTTACCCAGAATCTGTTAGCTTTTAACAGAAGAACTAGTCAACCTTTAGGGACCCTCCCTCAATTTCCTATAACTTTGGGAGGGAAAACTATCTCTATTGATGTCATGGTCGTCCAAGACCCCTTGGATTTTTCTTTACTCCTTGGGTGGGATTATGTCTATGCCATGAAAGCTATTGTATACACTCTTTTCCATGTCATATCTTTCCCTCACAATGGAAGAATTGTGACTATTGATCAACTTTCATTCATCGGCCCTGACTGGGTTACCTCCCTAAGTGGTTCTTATATGCAGACAATATCTCCCTCGCCGCATGTCAATTATGTGGTGTTGTCTCGCATGATTTCAACTTCTGATGCTTTGGATCCGGTAGTTGACATGGTGATCTCTTCGGTAGGGTTATTGGAGCCTGATCTCCTTACCCCTGTCATGACCCTCGACATGTGTTCCTTCCAGAGTGATTATCTTCCATCCAGAAAAGATCTCTTGGAATCCATGACCGATTTTTTCCCCTTGACATGGTATCCTTTCAGAGCGTTATCCTCTCGGAAGCCATGATTAGGAAGAAGCCACGAGCATAGTTTCTCTTCTTTGTGGCAAGATCATTAAAAAATGAAACAGAGGTAACGAGCATAGTTTCTCTTCTCTGTGGCAAGCTCGTTAAAAAATGAAACAGAGGTCCTGAGAATCATTCTTTTCCTGTGTCAAGCTCATTAAAAAATGAAACAATCACCTCTCTTGAACCTTCTTTTCATCCACCCTTCTCTTTCGGTGAATGAATCGAAGCTTGGAGGGCATGTCTCCAACCTTTGATGATCTTTCTAGAGTTAAGCCACTAGCTGTCAAGCTGGGGGCATACCGAGCTTAGTCTTTGTTCTTTCTCATGTTCGTAAATACATGAGAATGCATCTGGGTAGAATTTTATCTCTTTTTCAAACCTGTATGGATACACGAAAAAGGAACCCCTTGGAGTCTCCTTTAAGCTCTTTTCAGGCTCTCTAAACATGAAAAGATTGCTGAGTGATCTTGCTTCCTTTCCCACTTGTTAAAAGGTTTGAAAGGGTGTATTTCGAGTGATAATTTATCTGTTTTTCAGCCTCGTGAGACTAAAATTACGAAAAAGGACAACATTTGAGTCATCTTTAAGTTTTTTTCAGACTCTCTAAACATGAAAATATTACCGAGCGACCTTGTTCTTTTCATGCTCGTTAAAGTATTTGAAGAAAATGTCTGTTGAGCGATATTTTATCTCTTTCTCGGTCTCATCAGACTTCTTTACGAAAAAGGAACCGAGAGAGTTCTCTTCTAAGTTTTTTTCCAGACTCTATAATCATGAAAAACCTTCGAGTTTTCTGTCTTTGGATTCGCTAAACAAAACATCGACAGACCCATATGGGACCGAACCCTTACTTCTTCCAATTCGTTAAACAAAGGAAGAGGAACTTATCGAAGGTGAGTTATATCGAGCATGTGTTACCCTCCTCGAGCTTGTTAAATAAAAAAGACGTACTCGTCTATCTGGATGGGGGAAAAAATTGAAAGAAGCAAGCCAAGCAGTTTTTGGGAACATTACCAATAACTCTTAGAGTCTCCCTTGAACATGGCACCTTGTCTTTGCACATATCTTAATCTGCTGAACCTATGCAATCCTCTAAGTTTTTCTTACTCCTTTGGGTCACCCGACGAAAGTCACAGCATCCATTGCATCATCGTGTTTTGGTCCATGTCATGTTTTTGCCGTTGTGCCTCAGTGTTCAAGGGAAGTATCCGCCTCGAGAGTCAGCCATCACAAATATCTTGTCTCAATACCTGTGTCAGTCCATGTTCATTTGATCTACCAATTACATCTCTGTGTCCGTTTCGTGTCGTTGATGGGGGATACATTAGGGCCCTCCTTCGACGAGTCTATTCCTATCGACTTCAACACATTATCCAGGAACTAGACTTAGAAACCAATTAGTACTTTGGGACCTGCATGCCTCAATGGCAGGCCTCCTCACATTCGACAGTGGGTTTACATCATTGACATCTGATCGAATGATTCCACAGATGTTCGACTTCAGCTCATCCATTCACATTCGTTGGAATGTACTAGGGTACCTTGGGAATCATTGACATTAATGGTGATCTTCCTCGTGCTTGTTAACGGTTTACATCATTGACCGGTAATCAAGTGGTTTTTGCCATTTTCGACATCAGGACATCTATTCACATGGTTAGATTCGTACTACATCGAGATCGGTAAGAAGACCCTGGGTTGAGTCATCACTCTTATATGTACTTTGCCCAGGTTGCGAAGGAGTTTCTCTTGAACAGTGGCACATATACTGTCACATAGATCTTCTTTGTATTGGCCATGGCTATGTCTTGTCATCTCATAGATCCATTGTGTATTCCTTATGGCTACGATTAGTTTAGGTCATATGAGTATAGATCCACGCTGTATCCTCGGTGGCTATACCTTTTATCAATACAATTATGGATCTGCAATGTATTTTATGGTGGCCATATCTTGCAAGTCTTGATCACCCAAGCATAGGTATGCCTGCCTTGGGTTTGAAACATGTCATAATATTTGTTGGATGTTTGTGTGCAGCTTCTGTCAGGTTCTCTGTGTCTATACCCTTGCTTGAAAGTCTACAAAGCATTTCAGTTATCAGTTCCTCTCTTATAACTTCATACTTTGGGGGCAATCTGTTACAAATCGAAATTATTCGCTTCGATAGTGTCGCAAGTGTCGTTATTACAAGTGTTGCAAGTGTCGCATTTTGCTCACAAGTGTCGCAAGTGTGAAGGAAAGAATACTACCATGATGCCTATGTCGTGCCTATAATGACATGAGAAGGACACTTGACACACATCAAACACTTGATTTGGAAGAGGAGAAATGGTTAACTGGGCTTATGAACCTCTTGCCATCTGAAAGAACCCAAAAAACTGAGTTTTTGGAGGAGAGCGCTCCCCTATACCTCTCTCAGGAGTACTGGCGCTCCCCTATAGTCTATCTGGGAGCGTTATAACACTGTATCAACCCTTTTTAAGGAGCACTCCTACTCTAAGGAGTGTTGGTGCCCCCCTAAAGCCTACTTGGGAGTGCTATAATGCTCTGATGGCCCTCTTGAGGGAGCGCTACCTATTCTGGGAAACAATTGGTTTGTTGAGAAGAATGGGGAAAGATATTTTCAATCTTGGAAGGCAGCTGGATTTGAATCCCTAGTCCAACCATGATCTTAGGGAAGATCCCTAACTCAAGGAGGAAAATCCTCAACTCACCCCAAAGATATCTCAAGTGGTTGAGCCTCTCCAAGGCTATATAAGCAATCTTTCTCATGGTGAAAGGGGGACCTGGATAGAGAATCATACCAAACTTATGATCTCATAAGTGATATTTGGAGAAGGGATGAGAAGCATGAAACCTATGATCTCATAGGAATACACAGTGAAGTGGAGGCTAATCAGCGAAGCTATCGTTATTTCGATCGTGGAGCTTTTTGAGCAATTAGGCAAGGAGAACTTGACGAAACTGCTACATTCCATCAATGGCTGTAAGTAACGTTTTGTCCTCATTAATGTAATATGCTTGGCTTGTTTCTTTCTAATTTGTGTTTGACATTACATGAATTTGTCTCTAAGTAGATAGGTCTGCTTCGAACTAATCTTGATAGAATAGGAAGTGGTTGTACTTTGTTTGTCTACAGGTCTTATCGAGGAGCTCAAGATCGGAGTTCAACTCGGAGCGTGCAGGGACAAACACCGGTAAAAGGTACGTCTTTCCTCCTTCCTCTTCATGCATTATTTTGTGTAGGCCTAAAAGGAAGTCAGTGAACATGATAAGCACTTTCTGTCTTAGAGTTAAGATTCTATCTCTTTGAGCAGATCTACCTGTCCGCAGGGAGATTTTCCTTCAACATTGACCCACACTAAGGTGGTCACTTTCTCAGACAACAGTGCAATAATTTTCCCTATTTTCTTTATGTGCAGGTCCCAGTTCACATTTAAACTTCCCACAAGAAGGATGCACATTGGGAATAAATCTATATCATATTTTACTTAAAATTTAGTGGGTTTCAACCACCCTAATTATCATCGGTAGACTTAACCTACCATATAAAGGAACTAGGACTAACCAGTGGGAATCTCGTATGGACTGACATGTCAACCACATATTTACAATGATGAATTCACATATGTCATGTAAAGGACACACCACCATGAACGACAGAGGTTGACCAAAAATAAATCATCGTCCCAAATACAACAAATCCAGATTTGGACCAAAAAATGCGATGGAGTCCACCATATCATGGGATGTGATGGAGTCCACTCGCTATATCATGAGAACAACGTGATAGTTGATAGAGACAATATGGTAACAAAAATGTCATGAAAAAAAATCAGTGGATCCATGGAGTTTCTTATAACTGGTAAACTTTACCTTGGAAAAAGGTTACCAAACAAAAATGTCAATTATGTCAATTTAAGTTAGGTACAAAGTTGAGAAAAATCAGTGAATCGAGAGGGTTTTCTCGATTCACAAAAAGGGTGATTCCTGTATTTTCCTGAACAAGTCTCACAATGGAAAATTCACCATTTCCCAACCGCATGCTGTCACTAACTTCTTCTCCAGCCTTCGCCAAGTTCACCATTGCTTCCCCTGGAATCCTCACGTATGTTTCTTTAGTAGAATCCCCTCCACCCTCCTAATCAACATATTGCAATTGATTCTCTGCCTCTATTTCCGATAAAGTACTAAACTGTTGCTGCATCTTACTAGTCACATCATCATCATCATCCACATGAGTATGTTCAATGGATTTTTTTCTTCTTTTTCTTTTATGTAGAATAAATGGGTTCTTGACCAGCCACTGCATCTTGCGAATTTTGATTTTCGCACTGCTAGTCATTTTTTTGGAGGGAGGATTGACTCTTCTCTCCTACTAATTGATTAGGTCTGGAGTAAAAGATATGTAATTCCTCACCGACTCTTCCACCGACTAGCGCCTACATTTTATCCTCTTTTTCTTTTACATTGCTTGATGCAAACAATAATCCAACTTGTTCCAGTGATATCATAAAGAATGGATGCTATGGGATAGTATAAGGGAGTGCACTTGCTTTTTAATCATTCTTCTCTAAGTCGGACATCCTGTCCAACGATGACATTAGGTCTAGAGTGGCTTTCGCCTTCCATTCGTGGGACACTATAGTTCCCATTGATTTCCATGAGACCGATGACTTTGAAGGAGTGAATATAAATATCCAATTCCTTGACTGATACCACTGAGACGGACGACCCTTCGATGGGCATCTCAGCATATTTTCGCATGCGTTTCCACCAGAGGACGAGAGATTTCACCTGGACAACGCCGAGGTTTGGACGATGTTGGTTGTTTCTTGTTTGCACACAGGTTATAGGACCCAATGTTCGGTTTATCTATGACCAACAAACCCTCAAGACACTGACCCTTTGACATCACCTAGTTGCGCAAATGAAGTCTCACCCGAGGAATTTATTAAGACTGCAAGAACCAAGATTTTGCTGTAGTAAGGGAAAGGGAGGCAGATACTCTCATCATTGTTCCTTATTCTAGCTTATGTATGTTCTTGATTATTACAAAGATTCTCATAGTCATTCATGAACATTGCATCATAACTAATCCATAAGCTAAGTATAATCTACGAAGCATAGCAACATTATTTAGAAACACACATAGACAAGTAAAGAACACAAAACACAATATCCTCTCTAAGCTCCTTCTTTATTCATATTCTTCCTTACCAACTATCTATCACATTCATGACTTTTGCATAATCTCTCTTACACATGCTCAACCCCTCTATATCTCTCCTAAGTTCCCAATCCCTTTACATATTTATGCCCAAAATCTAGGAATTAAATCCATGTTCTATCTATCCAAAAATAGCGCATTACAATGCATGGCATGGCCAACTTAAGTTAATTGGATGTTTTCTTTCTTCTATTTTTCACTTTTTATACAATTTTTCTACTTTTCATCTATTTCTGGAAAGGCACACTGTCGTCCCTCACACTTTCTTCTCTCGTTCGCTTGCTTTATCCTTTTGTCTATGCACTCTCTTTGTCCTACGTGATTTCCTTCTTTCTGCACACTTTCTTCCATATACTTTCTTATTTCTACACCCTTAATTTATCCTTATGTTGTTTCTTCCAAAATTTCATCCAAAACTATCTGTCCAACAGGCCCCCAACACTCACTTGTGGCTTGTCCTGAGCCACTCAGGATCATTTCCCGCTCTTCCACTCTGCAATGAATTGTTGCACGACAACCTTAATGACTTCTACCTTTCTGAAAATGGTGGCCTCTTTTGTTGTGATCTCCTCTATCGCCTGAGCGGTCAAGTCTTGAAGTTTGTTCTCTGTTTCAGGTGGGGCTTGTTTGACCTTCCCCTATACATTGGCCAATTTGCCAATAATCCTGACCGCTTCTTCCTGTCTGGGTCCAAGTCTCTGCTAGAGGACCTTTTGCCGGTCCTTGAGTCTCTCCACTTTGATGTATGCTTGTTGCTGAGCCAAAATGGTTTCCATTTGCTTGATCAGTTGCAATGTTGTCACCTTATTTGCTGCCTCATTGGCCTATGCTTGTGATTTTTGTAGTTTGGCCTGTACAACCTTCATCTCGAGGTCTCCCATGAGATCTTCCCACACTTTGGCACTTTCTTCACAAATTTTTGTGCATTCATCTTCAAATTTCTTAATATTGACAACTGATATCGTTGCCATCGTTAATATTCCGTCGTGCACCTCGGGTGGCGTGCTCAACGTGATCTTCAGTTGTAGATCCTAGATCTTCTCCCTGAATCCCTTCATGACTTCACCAATTTTCAACAACTTTTCCTCCATCGTGGCCTCTATGACCAAGGGAACATTTGGACAACAGCTTGCATCTTCTCTACCATAGCTTCTGCTTCATCCTTCTCCTTTTATTCTTTCATTTCCCTCTCCTTTGTGTGTTCTTTTGTCCTTATAATTTCCTCCATTCGACCTTCAATATCCTTCTTCTGCTGAAGGGCCGTATCATACTGTGTCTGTACTTGGGCGCTTTCGTCTCTCATTCTGGCCAAGTCGCGGTGTGATGTGTATCCTCTATGCTTTGTCTCCTGCACCAACTCTACTTGAAGTTCCTGTACCCTTTGGATGGGTAGTCTAGAGACGACGATAATGTCGTAATTTGTTCCTGCAATTCTCCTGTTGGAAACTCAAGCACATCTACCTCGAGTTGTATTGCTTCCATGAAGGCTGTATTAGAGCCATCTACGCACTGGCGTTTTCTGTCCTTGGGCTTGTAGAGGGTCCATCCCCTGACCTGTGGTATTTTCCGATGCCTGTTGTTTCTAAGAGTTGTTGAAGGAGTCCTCGTTGATCCCGAATATTCTTTTGTTGATCCTCGTGCTTTGTTGCAACTTCCTCCCAAAGTTTCTCAGTGGAATCGTGGATCAAGTACCCAATCTAATCCATATCATCATTGGTAAAAATATAAAATGGGTCTTGCCGATGTGCTTTAACTTTATTTCGTGCCCCTCATGTCTGTTCTGGCTCCTTATAGTTTCTTTTGAGTCCTGCTTCAGGGAATTTCGATTGGCCAGGGTGCTTGTCTGCGCCATTTTTCCGATCCTCTTCCTCCTCTCTTTTATGTTGGTCTTCATCTTCTTATGAGGACTCTCACTTGTTGGCTTGAATATTCCAGTCATCCTCCCAGTCACTAATAAGTAAGTGCATGTCTTTGAGTGTCAATGGGTAATTGGTTGGAAACTCTTATCGTGCAGGATCCTTTTTGGCTTGCACATATAGATGGTACATGCCATCTCTAAAGTGCATGAAATATTTGTAGGAAATGATTTCTTCCTCTAGAATGAACAATGTAGTCTATACTACATTAGTAATGAGCCACAAGTATGTGTAAAAAGTGGCGTTGGTGTCAGTTTGTCGTCTCTTGATGGTGGAATGCCACAAGTTGGAATACCTAGCAGCCAAAGGGCTGTGACCAGAAGAACTCAGGTACTGGAAATATGTGGGCTCTTGCCATCCAATCATCATAATGAGAATAAGTAACCATGCATAGTGAAATTCCGCGCCCTTCTCCTGGGCCTCTGTGCAATCCTGCAAAAATTGGTTCACAAGAAACGTCTCCTAGTTCATTTGAATGTGTTCCTTTCATTTCTCTGCAGCCGAGATGACTTTTGATGATACCTTGTCTCTATGAAATTTACACAATAGTTTGCAGGCCAAAACCTGCGTAGTAAACTTGACCTTTTTGTCATTGATGTTCTTCACATCCACACCCTTTTTGCTCGAAATGTTTCATACTTTTATTTCATGGCTCTAGAGAGGGCTCACTTTCCCATTTTGTGGAATAGTAATAACAAGTCTTTTCCTTCCTTGCTCAACATTGTGATGCACAAAATTAACATCGTATCAATTGAAACCGATGGATCTAGCCAAAGTGTCCCCCCATGGATGCAACTGACCAATACCTTGACACATTGATTTTGTTACTTCGTCTGAAATGTGGAATTTTGAACAACTTTAATATCCCAACTTTATCTAAGCCTGACACTCATTCCTGAGGTTCCACTTGCATTGCTCCTATGCCAGGGTTGGTATTTGTGCATAACTATTGATCCTTGGCCAACTCAAGGAACTTTTGCATGTCAGTGATATCGTGGTCCATAAATTTCAGGCTGGCCACCTTACTGATCATATCGTCATCTCGAATGATTCCCTTCGGTACTGGTGCTATTGGTAATGGATACTTGGAATTAACTAGTACTCTTACTGGGGGCACACCATTCTTCTATGGAGGAAAATAATCTCTGTGAAAAATTGTAGGTGGCATCGAGGCCGAAGTTCCGACCACCTCCTCAACCTCGACATCTATGGGTTGCTTCGATTGTTTCTTTACTACTGCAGATGGTCCTCCCACTCTCGGTGGCACCATTCTCTCTGTATGCTGGATGATATCTATGTGTCTATGTAGTTTTCTTAATCTTTCTCTGGTAACTCGACTCTATTCTCTCTTGCCTTACATGCAACAATGACTTAGAGGTTCCTTCCCTCTCAGTGTTTTGTGTGTTCATTCCAAGTAGACTTGTCGTGTCCCACCTTAACTGACTTGTCCAATATGGTGTCAAAGTTGGTAATTGGGTAACTAAATGCTCCTTAATTTCCAAATCCACCTTATGATTCTCCTTTCTTACTGTTGATTTGTTTGATATTTCCAACGAATTTTCCTATACAACGCTTTCATGACTTGTCACGCTGGCTATATAGATGTCATTTCCATGCCTGCCCCCTTTTAATGGTCTTTTTGTGCCAACTCACGCAATGGTTCTTCGCTCTTCCAGCTGTATACTTCATAGTCGGGCCCGACCATATTTTGTCTTTGAACTTGGTGCAGTGTTATCTGTGTGTGTGATGATTAGCTCTACTACACAAGTTCTGATACCTTGGTATTTTAAATAGTCTTTTTCTTGTTGCTATAGTTACTTTTTATTTATTTTCTTTCCGTTTTCTACTTTTTATTTGGTTTTTCTTGTTTTTCTTGCTACTATGGTACAATTACTATAATACAGGTTTTGTGGCACAACCCTGATTACTACGCAGATTGTCGACTATCTCTATAGAAGTTTAGCGAACTTTTGTTCACCATTCCTTCGAGGCTTCTTCCATCCAGGGTCTCCAACCACACAAAACCTATCTTGATTATCTGCTGGATCACATAGGGCCCTAACCAATGCATGCGAAATTTCCTTGGATGTTGTAGATACTTGTTGTCATAGAGTAGTACTAAATCGTCTATTTTAAATTTCTTGTGTTTAATGTGTCGATCGTGCCATGCCTTCTCTTTGGATTTATGAATCTATTGATGGAATCCTACAATAAACCGGTCCTCCTCAAGTTGAATTAACTGTGCCAACTACTCCTCTATTGTGCCAGTATCCAAGAGCTCAGTGATGGCGGAAATGCATAGGCTAGCTATAATGAACTCCATTGGCATCACTTCTCCTATCCATAGACCAACTGGAAAGGTGTTTTCCCTTTCAACTTCTTACTTGTAGTTCTATAAGCCCATAGTACTGTAGGGATGCGCAATTCCCAATCATATCTTCCTATATTGCATATTTTTGTCAAAGCATTCTCCAAAATATTATTAAAATATTCCACTGTGCCATTGGCTTGAGGGTGATATGGTGTACTCTTTTGGTGATGAATTTGAAACTCCTCCGTTAATGTTGCAATGGTTCTATTCAGAAAGTGCATACCTTGATCACTAAGTAATATGCGTGGACATCCAAACCTTGTGACTACATTCCTGAATAGAAACTACACAACAATCTCTGTAGTACAATCAATAACTGGTGCTACTTCTGCCCATCTGGTTAAGTACTATGTCGTAGTGATGATGCATCTTGCCTCTGATATCTTCACTGGTGGATTGATTGGTCCTACAAATTCAATGGCCCACTTCTCGAATGCGTGCAATGTAACTTGTTTATTTAATGGAATTTCATCTTGCCTAGATGATTTTCCCACTCTTTGAATTACGTCAGAGGACTGAAAATACTCCTTCACATCTTTGTGCAATGTAGGCCACCACAACCCTATGCATAAAATCTTTGGTGCCGTTTTTTTTTCCTGTGTAATTTTCTCCAACAATCCCATCATGCGATTCCTCTAGTATAATAGACCTTTCATGTTCCAGTACACAAAAACTCAATATTCCATCTACCCCTAACTTATACAAGTTCCTTGCAATCAACTGATAGTCTACTTATTTCACTACCAATTGTTTCTTTTGTGCGAGTGTCATTTCGTAGGGGGCCACACCTGTATTTAAAAACTTCACAATGTCCACAAAGTAATCATTCACCATCCTTACTGCAAATAACTGTACATATGGAAAATTATCATTTAAATTACCCGCATCCTCTCTTGTCAATATACGTGAGAGATGATATGGTCCTGCATTTAGCTTCCCTAGTTTTACTATGACCTCAAAGTCATATTCCTAAAACAATAACAACCATCTGCATATTCTTCCTCCTAATACAATCTTATTGACTGAGTACTTTAATGCAGAATGGTATGTATACATCTTGAAGTGGGATCCTAGTAAGTAATGTCTGAACTTCTGTAGCGCATAGACCATGGCCAATCCTTCCCATTCTATAGTGGTATAATTCTTCTTAGATATAGCTAGCTTCCTACTTGAAAACACAATTGGATGATTGATGTCCCCCTTGTTGGGATATGAAAACATTGCACCCAATGCTATGGATGATACATCGACATGGACATGGAACTCCTTGGTCCACTCTGGAAAGATCAAAATTCGTGTAGTTACCAGTCTCTATTTCAACGTGTCCAACCCCTTATGGGAGTCCTCATTCCATTGTAACTTGGATTCCTTCTTCATTAACTTTTCCATAGGTGTTGTAATCTGCACATATCCTTTGATGAACTTCCTATAATAACCTGTATGGCCCAAAGTTTCCCTTAGCTGTCTAACTGATGTCGGAGGCTCCAACTCCAAAATTACTGCAATCTTGGCTAGATTGACCAATAGTCCTTGTTTGCATACTACATGCCCTAGTATTATTCCGAAGAACAAAAGACGAAAAAATTCAACATGATCCTGTAGTAGAATGAACAACGTCTAATCATCCAAGTAAACTTCTAAAAACTTATGGATGAGATCCTTGGATTCTTCCACTACTACTCTAGAAAACACCGTAGGGGCATTCTTCAATACAAATGAATCACTGTGCGATGATTACTTCCCCACTCTGTCGCAAACGTGGTTTTGTGTCTATCTTCCTACACAATTTTTATTTGATGGTACCCAAAAAATCCATCGGCAAAGGAATAAGTTTCTTGACCCCATACATTCTCTAGTACTTTATCTGTGAATGGTGTTGGTAATGGATCATGTAAGCATGCATCATTTAATTTCCTTAGATCTACACAGATCCTGATTCCTCCGGTCTTCTTGTCCTGCACCACCATTAGGATAATCCAATCAGATTCTTCTACAGGTTTAATGATTCTTGCATCTAGCATCCTCTCTATTTCATCCTTGACCTTCTCCTTGTACCTTGGGTTCAACCTGTAAGGTCTCTATTGTACTAGATTAGCTCTAGGTTTGAGTGGGATATTCATCTCTCCTAAGTCGCCTGCTATCCCCTTCATCTCTGAGAATGTGGTTGGGAATAAATCCTGATATTCCCGCAATAAGTCTGCAACCTTCTCAATTGTCTAATCATTCCAATAATCTCCTATCTACGCAAACTTAGGATTCTCTGATGTCCCAATGTTTACCTTCTTTGTTTTAATAGGTTGTGTGTATGTGGCAGATGCAAGATCTGGTCCTTCTACCGCACGAGTTCCTTCTGTCTCTTGTACTTGTACATTCCCTAGATCCTCATCCTCGTATTCTTCCTTCGTTACATTATAACATTCCAATATCTTTTGGACCGTCATCTTGGCTTCGCGTGGACTACATAATGGTACTACTTCCCTCATTTCTACCTCCAAGAATATCTTTGTTTCAATGGCTTGTAGCACTGCATGTATGGAGGGAGATTCATGTTCAAAAGTGAACATGATTGTGAATCTCTGAACCAATTCTTCCCATTTTGTTGTCTCTCTGTGCATCTCCAATTCTAAATATCAATTCTTCGTTATTGTGTCCAAATTGTGGATGAACATGTGTGTCCACTCTGTCTTCGATTATGAGCACCATAAATCCCTATATATTTCCACGTGACCCTCTGGGTTGCTCTCTCGTATGTATTTCTATGCAATTCCTTTTTCCTCAAGCCCAAAGCATATCTGCATAATTCTACTATAATGTTCCCATTCTTTCATTCCCTTTCTGTGTGCATCCAACCATCTATCTTGAGTTTCCTTTAAGAAGATATCCAGTGTCAACAACCTCTATTGTTTGGGTACCTATGACTCAAATGATTTTATAAACATACCAATCTCAGTTAGTCCATTGTACCTTGGTGGGTCACATAGTTTCGTGCCAATCCAATGCAAGGACTGGTTTATACATGCACATCGTCTAGTTGATACTTCATGCATCCTCTATTACCAATTCTCTAGAGAAACTTTTGAATCTAATGCACACGAGCTGATACTTCTCCAGCTCAACACATCATCCATTGTTGGGTCGACATAGTCCTCCATCCATGTAGTGATATTATATAAGTTGTCAATGCCATTCCTTCTTGCTAACTCTGTGTATCTCTTCGCTTCTGATGGGTCCAAAGGTGCAATAACTTTCATATCCCTAACCTTGAATATCATCTCCCTCCTTTTCAAGTTAATAATGACTTGGTTATTGAACGCCCATTCCAATCCCATCAGTGATGGATATGGTTGACTATCATCTACTATGTCAATAAATTCAAAGTATGCCATGTTTTGCACCCCATCTATGTTCATAGGTACTCCCATTAGTCTCCAAATCGAGACAATATTATGTCGATTCACGTGCCTCAACTGAACATGGGACCATAATAGCTTAGGTTCTCCCATCATTTCCCATGTCTTCTTAGGTAGCACATTCACATAATATCCTAAGTACAAAATAACATTACCTACATTGTACTCTCCAGTCCGCGCATTGAACCTGAATTCCCTGTTTGTTCTCTTCATGCGTGGTACTTGGTTTACCATTCTTTGCATGACAAGGGTTTCTTTTCCTTTTGTGCATTGATCAATTATATCATATAAAGTACTTAGCACAATCCTATCCTTCATTAGTTCTACAAAACGCTTTAAGAATTCTGTTAGTGTACTTACCTGCGCCATTGGCTTCTCCGACCCAACTTGACCTTCTATCCGAGGCATCGCTGATGTTTGTGTTCCCTTATGCGTTCCAAGTATTTATTTTCTATCTTTTTGATGTGTCTCTTTCTCTTACTGTGGTGCAAATGGGGGTATAGGCCTTGCTGACTTCTGTACCCATTACTCATGCTTCTTTCCTTGATCAGTCCCTATTCTAGCTCCTCCACGCATAACAACTACCACTGTAGGTCCTTCATTGCATCTTTCAACTAATATCATCTGCACATTTTGATTTTGATTCTGAGTCGAGTTTCCTCTGGCCTGCGATTTTTGAACTAGTTTGGGACAATATTCTGTCGCGTGATCCATTTCTCTGCAATATGTGCACATGGTACACAGATTCTAGCAATCCTAGGCCAAGTGTCCATGTTGATTACAATTATAATAGATAATCGGTCCTTGACCTCCTCTACCAAAATTCCCTCTACCTTGGCCTTTGCCAAATTTTTCTATGTTCCCTTGATTGAAACCTCTCTTATTGTTATACTGTGTGCCACTCCCATATGCACGAATATTCTCTTCTTGGATCCTGTACATATCCAATGTGCGCTCCCTTATTAGTTCGAACATGACAATCCTTCTCTTCATGCCCTACCGACTTGCAAAAATTGAAAAACAAGTTCTTTGGAGTACTTTGGTATTTATGGAGTAATGGACACTCAGTGGGATGATGACCCCATTTCTTATAGATCTTACAGTATCCTCCCTAGGGTAGTGGGTTCACTGCTCCGAATTCCAAATACTGCACGAATGCTGGGCATTTTTCCTTGTGATGACCCTCCACGTTTCATTTGGTACACCAAATTTGTTCTCGTTTCTCCCTTCCGTTGGTAAGATCGACCAAATGAAATTTCAATGCATCCAACTACGTCTGAACTTGTGCCATTCCTTCAGTGTCTCATGCTAGTGATGCCTCAAGTTTCATTGCAATTTCCAGAGCCACTGGATGTGACACATCCTTCTGTTGTATTAGTGGTCTACGAATGTGCGGTAGAAGTCCTGTAATGAGCCACTCTTGATTTTGTTGATCTAGAATGTGGAAAGTCAATAATTCCATTAGATTCTTAAAGCACTGATTGAAATCCCATACTAAATATGTGTGTACTTGTTTGATCTCTTTCAGTTCAGTGATATATTGCGATTTTGACTTCAGTTTTTTGAACTCCTTGAGAAATGATTTCTTTATCTCTGCCAAAGTCCTATCCTTTTTGGTAGGTGTGATACTTTATAACTTCATATACCATACTAGCACACAACCTCTAAATGTTGTCTCTAATTGCACAATCTTCACAACCTCATACTATATGTTCTTAGTGATCGAAACTGTTTCGTAGAAAAAAAGTGTTGTTCTAGATCCTCTGACCTGACTCCCTTGAATTTAGGAAGTCTAAGAGTATTATCTATTCCTTCCATGTTGGTTTGTGTAGTCCCTCCTCTTGGTGATGTTGGTGGACTTTAATTTTGACTTTACGCACTACTCCCACTATTTCGACTGCTATTATTTTGTCCTCCTTAACTGACTATGATGGCTTTCAACAAGTATTCAAATGTTAGATTTGATTGTGGTGATGCACACATGGTCTTGGATTCAACACATGATCCTGTCTGAGTAGGGATTACCATCTCTTCTATCACTAGACTGGACTAACACCCTTCTTCTCCTCCTCCTATATATGGTATCTCCACGATTTGGACTTGTGCGTAACGTTCTTGTTCTTCTGCCTCACTGTGCGACTCTTCTCTCCCAACCTCAGTCTTTTGCATTTTGTACTTCCTTCCTCTGCGTAACTCTCCAAACTCATAGTCTTCTTCTGGTGTACTTCCTTCTTGAATCCTCAGTCCCTTCCTTTCCTTTTTATTGCTTCCTTCCCCCTCTCAGATGATCCACCTTCCATCCTGCTTCTCCCCCTATGTGCGCAAATCCCCTTTAGCTTTCGAACTTCATTATCATCACGTGATTTTCACATAACAACATTTTTATCCACGTATTCAATGATTTCGAGAACCTTCTGTGCGAGCCTTTGAATTTTTTTATTTCTCCAACACTGTATGATTGAATGCAATCTACGGAAAATTCTGTAACATAACACCCTATCACACTATCCAACCAAAAATAAATTGATCGAGTAGTTGGGTTAGTTACCAAATTCAACTGTCTTACCAATTCATGAGTCAAATTCTGCAATGATGCAATACTAAACCTTCCCGTCTTCTCTAACAACCTCTCTAGCCACTCGGTTAGAAATTTTGGAAATTCGTTAAAGAAAATTTCATGCAGATCTGTGAACACATACCTTTGCATCCACTACTTGTCACTCATCTGAGGGTTCCTATTATCTCTTCGTGCAAATTCCTGTTCTTTTTGTTCTAACCAGTATGCGATCTCCTTCCTAGTCGGCCTCCAAAACATTCCCTTAATTGCAATTTCCCGATCCCAACAACAAAACCATTTGTTGGATGTTTCTGGTCTGCGCACGGGCTGTAAGACCCAAGGTTCGGTTTATCTATGACCAAAAAACCCTCAAGACACCGTCCCTTTGGGAATCACCTACTTGTACAGATAAAGTCTCACATGAGGTATCTATTGGGATTGCAAGAACAAGGCTTTTGCAGTAGTAAGGGAAAGGGAAGCAAATACTCGCATCATTATTCCTTATTCTAGCTTATGTATGTTCTTGATTATTAAAAAGATTCTCACGGTCATTCATGAACATTGCACCATAACTAATCCATAAACTGAGTCTAGTCTATGAAGTATAGCAACATTATTTAGAAACACACATAGAAAAGTAAAGAACACACGACACAATATCCTCTCTAAGCTCCTTATTTATTCATATTCTTTCTTACCAATTGTCTATTACATTTATGACCTTTGCATAATCTCTCTTACACATGCTCACTCCCTCTATATCTCTTCTAATCTCCCAATCCCGGTACATATTTATACCCAAAATCTAGGGCTCAAATCCCTATTCTATCTATCCCAAGATATCTCATTACAAAGGCGCACTGTCATCCTTCACGCTTTCTTCTCTCACTCTCTTGCTTTATCCTTTTGCTTATGCACTATCTTCATACTACACACTTTCCTTCCTTCTGTGCACTTTCGTCTTTCTACGCCCTTACTTTATCCTTAGGTTTTTTCTCCCAAAATTTCATCTAAAACTGCCTATCCAACAGACGGTGAGCATGATCTACTGTTCAAACATTTCGACAAATCGCTCATACAAATCGTATTGAAGCGGAGGGAATAAGGTTGTTTTTCTTATTAAACCAGATAAAATCTCTCTATCCAAATCATGTCGAGGTGGTTAAACTGTTCAAATGAAATAAAATTGCAACTCTAATTCTAGGTACTTATGGCTTCTGATCTGATCTATTCTCTCTCATTGTTAGTTTAATTTAACCCTCCTCTCTTCCCCATTGTTTATTTATTTAATATTAAATTGATTTATTATCAAATCCGATTTCATCGAGGATTTGTGCGAGAAGAATCCTGATGGTGGCTATCAGTCGCTTGGTGATATTCGAGGGCTTCTCATGCCTGATTTCAATACTCTAGCAACAAAACTATGGAGAATACGTGCCCAAATCACTATTTTCCATTAAAATAAGATTTTGCAGTGCAGTATTAAGATCCAGTAGTAACCAGAGTGAGGTTGCTGGAACTCGTGGATCAGTCCCTTTGCTTTGAAATAACTCGTGGATCAGTCCCTTTGCTTTGAAATAACTCGATCGTCGTGGATGGATATTGGGCCACCAAGTCCCTCAAGAAATGAAAAACCAGTTGGTGATGAGGCCGATTGTGTAAAAAAATTCTAAAATAATATTAATTATTTAATTTTAAAATTTCTAATATTATATTATAAATAAACAAAATTAATATAAATCTATTATAAATATTATTTTTTTAAATAATGTTAGTTAGTTATGGTTAATTTTTTTTAGGTATGTAAAGTTAAAAAATGATTTAATATTATTTAAAGTTAATTAAATTGTTTTCACAGGTTTTGAATCAATAATTTTAACATCATAAATACCTTAACAACACACTATGTCACCAACTATCCTACACCTCACAAACAATTGTGAATTCATGTAACAACATACATTTGAAGATTAGTAAAATAAATGTTATATAAACTTATTTTATATATTATATTATTTTTAAGATAATATGAGTTTTTGGTTGATTTTTTTTTTAAGTATGTAAAGTTTATAAAATAATTTAATATTATTTATAATTAATTAAATGGTGAATTCATGGAACAAACACTTGCATTTGGAGGTGACTTATTTTTACACATTATATTATTTTTTAAGATAATATGAGTTTTGATTGATTTTTTTAGTATGCACAGTTAAAAAAATAATTTAATATTATTTATAATTAATTAAATTGTGAATTCATGTAACATACACTTGCATTTGAAGGTGAATAAGATAACTATTATTTACGCACTTTAAAACTAGTAGTTGTTCCTAATTATGCAAATGTACAGTTGTTCCTAATTATGCAAATGTATATAGTAAGAAATAAGATGAGTTAAAATGTAATTTTTGTTATGTAATTATGTTTGTACTAAATTAAATAATAATGAATTTGAGATTATCACCAAAACAATAAAATGAAGATTATGTATTAGTGAAATCATATTAAAATTAGGAACATTATTTTTATTTAGGTGTTTTTATCATTTTAGTGTTTTACTCAATTTCTAGTTTAGGGTTTTTCCATAGTTTCATCAAGACTCTAAAAATGCAAATTGATTCTCATTATTTATGATTTTTGATCCGGATGATTTTCGGCACAAAATGAGAGCAGAGATATAATAAAGAAATGCACAGAGATATTGCAGATATTTAATAATATAACAGAAATGTATCAGAGATGCAACCATAAACATAGATATACAGTAATACACGATTTCTATTAATCAAAGAAATGTATAGAGACTGTAAAAATACAGAGTGAAAGACTCGCTAGAATGGTGACAACTTATCTCTGAGAAGAGATGTGACGATTACTCACATTCGTAAGAAGATGATTACAATGAGGCTCTGAAGGCCCTTTTACAATAAACGGGAATGCCAAAAGTCCTAGACATCCAAAAACCTAACCCTAGGAGATGAAGCGCCAAAGGTCATGTGGGGCCCGTTTGGGTAAGTGAGTACATCAACTTCCCGGTGTCATAACTTTTGCATACGATCTCCATTTTAGGCGTGTGATAGCTCGTTGGAAAGGTATTTTCGAGGAGATTCATTTTGGGGGTTCAATTATGCCTTTGTCTCTCATTGAGAACCTCGATATTGAAAAACCTTCATTTGGACCCTCAAAATGGCCCTAGAAGTTAAAACCTGCTAAAAATAGTAAATTGCCAAAATGGCCAGAAAACTGTTTTGAGCCATTTGGAAAAGGTGGGTGGCCACCGATATCCACCTGGATCAATTTTCAATCCAAGTTCAAGCATTAGTCTAAATGGCTCCCAATACCTAAATATTTTTCACTCTAAGAATCAAATCATTTTGATTGGGTGTGCAATGAAATAGAACATAAAGGATTTATTCAACTCTTTTGTATTGCATGTTGTAATTTCCACATAGCCTAAAGTTGCAAATTCTTATTTTTGGGTTTTTGTGCGCATTTATGGAAGTTCTCATCACGACCAACCACCTTTGAGGAATTCATTGATCCAAGTGGATATCGATGGCCACCCACCTATTCCAATTGGCTCAAAACAATCTTCTGGTAATTTATTATTTTTTAACAGTTTTTCCATTCCTAAACTTCTGGGGCCATTTTTAGGGCCTAAATGAAGTTTTTTTTTTCTAGATTAAGTACTTCAATGATAGCCAAAGGCTTTGGTTGAGCCTCCAAATTGAATCTCCTCAATTATACCTTTCCAACGAGCTATTGCGCACCCCAAATGAAGATTGTATGCCAAAGTTACGCCCCTGAGAATTTGATACACCAAACTACCCAAAACGGGGTCCACAAAAATGTTGGCTTTTCATCTTCCGGGGTTAAGGTTTTGGATTTTATTTAACATCTCTTCTCAGAGATAAGATGCCACCATTCTAGCGAGTCTTTCACTGTGTATTTCTACAATTTTGTACATTTCTCTCATTAATAGAAATTGTGTATTACTATATCTCTATGTTTATGGTTATATCTCTGATAAATCTCTATTATATTATTGGATATTTGATATACCTCTATACATTTCTTTATTATATCTTCTCTCTCATTTCGTGCTCAAAATAATCCGGATCAATGGTATCATAGCATGCTGCTCTTGATCGTTTTTCAATGCATGTCCCCGACAAGGTCCGAGTATAGCAAGTTGGGTCTTGATCGTTTCTCTCTTGAGGAGAATATCTCTCGCATGCCAAAGAAACTCTCCATGGAGGAAGAAAATAAAAACAACGAAGAAAACGATTCTATTAATCGGTTGCATGAGCAAGCTCTCATGCGAGAGAGGGAAAAAATGATGGATATTTTTTCCCACATCCTTCAATGTCTATTGTTAAAAACAAGTGCGTATTCATCAAGAGACCACTTTGGAGGAACATTTCCTTTCAAGGTACAAGTTAATTTTGATATTCCCGTATTTGAAGGACAGATAGATGCAGATGCCCTAGAAAAATGTTTAAATTTGCTAGAAGGTTATTTCTTTGTTCACAATTGATCCGATAGGGAAAATATCACCTTCGCACACCAAGCCGGTTATCAAATATTCTGAGTGACATTTGGTTTTGAAATATCATGGGGCTCTACACAGGTACATCTAAACAAAAATTGAGTTTCTGGACATCTCATTGCTGGGAGCTGCCTATCGATATGTTGTCAAAATCAAGCATAAATTTATGCACCAGAAGAAATGGGAGTTTGGGTCTGCAAATCCACAACAACCAAAGTATGATAAAGATGAACCTAACAAAAAACCTCCCGAAAACCAGTCCAAGCCACAGGAAAAGAAGGGTAAGGGAAAGACAAAGAATGACACTGGAAAGTGGTGTGATTTCCACAAAATCCCCTGGAACAACACTGATGAATGTCTCTCAAAATAATCATTAGTGGTCGATATCAAAGACAAGTAGTCGAACCCTGATTTGGAATCAGATTATGAAAATAATGGAAAAATATAGATCATTGACGCAAACCTCGCCACTAATGTCATGACCGTAACAATTCAACCTAAAGAACCAACATATCATGAAGAGGGGGAGTTCCTTTTTCATTCATAGATGTGGGTGAAGGGGACTTCACTGCATTTTATCTTTGATAGTGGAAGAAAAAAGAACCTCATCTCAGTAGAGGTCGTCAAATAGTTAGGATTGTCGACAACACCACACCCACCACCATACAACATCAGGTGTCTTCTCTAGGGATGATACCTCCATGTCAGCTAGTAGTGCTTAGTTTCATACGAAATCCAACCCTTTAAGAATGAGGTATTATGTGATGTTTCCCCATTGGATGTATGTGATGTTATGGTGGACCAACCATATATGTGGAAGCACCATGTTATTTATGAGTCTCGACCCCGTAGTGTCATTGTTACTTTGGGGGGTCATCTCTATAGGATACTAGAGGTAGTTCCAACTATTATCCCACCTAAAAATTTCTGCAAGGTAGTATCTCATACTACAAAATTTAGCTTCTTCATAGTCTGTTCAAAAGGTGAACATAAGAACACCACAACCACTACAACCTCAGTCCAAGTACCTTTTGTCCAATAGAAGTGGTCGACAATATTGAAGAAAATCAAAAAGATTCCTTCTGCACACATTCATCTCATGTAGCCACATTGGTTAAAAATGTCCAACCCTTCCAACCACTGGTTCATGAAAACCTTTAGCAAGATAAGCAATGCAACTTCTCCAACAATGAAAGAAGTTCATCAAGATGCAGATTCAACAAATGCTTTTCCCTCTCCCCCAAGCACTCAACACAATGGATACCATTGGTTCCTAAGGAGGGACAATTGATCCATGTGGATATCAGTGGCTACCCACCTATTCCAACTGACTCAAAACAATATTCCGACAATTTACTATTTTTAACAGTTTTTCGGTTCCTAAACTTTCGAGGCCATTTTGAGGGCCTAAATGAAGTTTTTCGGGATTGAGGACATCGATGATATACAAAGGATTTTTTTGATCCCCCATAAATAATCTCCTCGATGATACCTTTCTAACCAGATATTGTGCACCCCAAGAGGAGATCGTATGCAAAAGTTACACCCCTGGGAAGTTGATACACCAAACTACCCAAAACAAGGTCCACAAAACTGTTGGCTTTTCATATTCCGAGGTTAGGGTTTTAGATTTTTTTTTTTTTATGTTAAAAAATTCCTTTAGAGCCTCATTGTAATGACATTCTTGTGAATGTGAGTATCCATCACATATCTTCTTAGAAGCTTCCACCATTCTAGCGAGTCTTTCACTCCGTATTTCTACAGTTTTGTACATTTCGCTCATTAATAGAAATTATGTATTATTGTATCTCTGTTTTTATGGTTATATCTCTGATAAATATCTGTTATATTATTGGATATCTGATATATATATGTATATTTCTTTATTATATCTCCGCTCTCATTTCGTGCTCAAAATAATATGGATCATTCACCCTCGCAAGAACTCACTAGTCAACATGATATCTCAATTGTGTTCCATGTAAACTTATACATCATTTTATCTCTATATAGGAGTAGGTTGAAAGATCTCTTTTTCTACCCCCACAAATCCCTCATAGTGACAACAAGGATCCAAAGAAATAAAAGGTGTACATTACTCAATGTTGCATATTTGTAGGTGTTCAAATCAAAGAACAATTTATGCATGTCTTTATAGCAAACATATGATTAAACTATAGAGCATAGAGGGACAACATATTCAAAGTTTTGGACTTCCAATTAATTATCTCACGTTGTTCTTATCAATAGATAGTGGAAAAGGTGAGGCAATTACAACAAAATTTCCAACATGGCCTCATCACTTGGTCTCTTATCATGACCTGTAGAGTTTCCTTGGGAAACATTACTTTGTCCTCTTTTTCCATATCAATGATTGTTAGGCTATCATGAAGAAGCCTTCAAATAACCTATTTTCTCTCCCAAAATATGTCTAGTGTGGATGTTGTAAAGTTATATATTCTAGTTGTTAGCAACGTTGGATCCTTAGGTAGATAGAAGGACTCTGTATAAAGGGGTTTAAAATCTTATCATGAGAAATACATACATAGACTTGGTAGAAATAGATGACACCAAGAATGGGCATCACACAAAAAAGGCTATGTGGAAGAGATGATGGTATATGAGGAGGAAATTGTGTATTTCTCCAATGATCATTTGGAGGGTAAAAGGATTTAGTTCGTCCCTGGTTTAGTTTGATGGGATGTTGCACATGATGCTGATATACTTCTCCATCTGGCATGTAGGGTCTAGACCATTGGAGGAGGCCACCATGGATATTCTGAGTGCGCAAGCGTAGGAGTTGGGTGAACATAGTGTTAGGATCTTAGGACAATTGGAGAAAGGGGTGATGGGTCCTTTCGGTGATCAAACCAAGAATCATAAATACAAATGTGGTTTTCCCGATCCAAGGAGTAGTGAACTTAACCCTACATATCCATCAACCTTAAATGCTTGGTCAAACAAGGAAGATGGTTTATCACACTCAAGGTATGAACCATTAACCAAATAGAATGAGGTTTATAATGATTTCGATTCCCTTAGAAACTGTGATATTGGTCGGCAAGATGGTTTTTATTGGTTCTAGTGTTGTTGTCAATATGTTGGATTTGAATCTTTTGAGTGAAAACCCATCCTTGGATTAAGAGGTTGTAGTAAATTAGTCTCAGGAGATCTCTAGAAATCCAAAGAGACATAAATGTATCAAGAAGACATAAGATATCATCATCCTGAACATGGGTGGAAAAAAACAAAACTTAATGACATTATGGAGATAGGGGACTGGGTGTTGGTAGGAAATTTTCTAGGGAAGAGAATGAGTTCAGACCAATTGAAGAATTGGACCAAGAAAAAATTCAAACTAATGGTGGGGGCCTCTCCACGTACCTTGATTTTGGTAAAAGGATGGTTGGTTTGGATGTTTAGGATGACTGAAGAAGCATAAAATATCTTGCACCATCACTGGAAGTTGGGATATCAATCCCTATTCTTGAAGAAATGGCATATTGAGTTCTATGTTAGGTCAGCTAGTGTGGACATTATCCTAGTATGGATTTGTATCCTAGGGTTTCCATTTCTTTTTTGTCTAAATAGTTTTTAAAAAAAATAGGAAAAACCTTAGGTACCTTTTACGAAGAAAATTGATCTTCCTTAGAGTTTGGGTACCATGGCATGGAATGCATCTTGGTAGGGTTGGAAGTGAGTAAAGGTATGGCATAATTGATGGATATCAAAATGGGAGTCAACCTCTTCCATATTAATCTAGACTATGAGGGAAATCCATTCAGGTGTGTACACTGCCACTATTATAGGAACCTTGCTGAAAATGCAATAACACAAGTATTCTGAAGAATTGGACTCCAAGGAAGCATCCAAGAGGCATAGAGACATTGGAACTATAGATAGTCCAAATCACAAACATGAAATAATATGTAGGGGTTCAAGTGAATTCAAATGATCTTTAAACATGACCTATGGTAGCATATGGTTATAACTCAAGCATTGGATAGGTCAAAGAACCAAAACTGGACAAAGTCAATGAAAATAAGGAGAAGAAGGCATTTTTAGGCAAAACCCAACAGTCTCACTCTATGAGTACAAGTTTTTCTTTGGCTTTTTTTGGGACATGGGGAAATGAGGGTTGGTCCAAAGAGCTAGAACCCTTGAGTGATTTTATACCCAATTTGTCTCGTATTAAAAAACCCAATCCACCATCCCTCATATCTATACCTAGAATGGTAGAGGGTTTGGGTGTTGAACAAGCACCGAGAGACCCCTGTACAAGCCTTAATATGGATAATACTATGGATATAAATGACACTCTGGACTCCAATACATGAGAATCGATCAAGTATGATTTAATCCCCTAGAAGGAAAGTGACTCTCATTTTTCTAGGAAAGGTGGTGAGGGGATTATGTTTCTTTAAAGTGAAAGTACCCAATTCCAATCAAAGGGGAAGAAAATATTTCATGTGTATGGCCCCAAAACAAGCATCCTCTGAATTCATGTGTAGGAAATAACTATCCTTAATTGGGGATATTAGAGAAAATGCCCCAATCGAGGGTTCCAAATGATTTTTCTAACACTCTATTGAAAAGGGTTGGCCAAATCCTCAAATAATTTGATCACAAAGAGATTATTTAATATTGTCAAACCTTTTATTATTTTCTTGCAAGAGACAATGTCATATGGGGAGAGAATCACCCATGAACTCTCTAAAGTGTTAATTAATTGAGACTTCTATTTTATAGATGTCGTTGGGAGGTTGGGTGGGAATGTGACTAGATGGAATAAATGCTCCTTCACCCTCGCTAATTCCCAGGCCTTTCCTATAGGACTAGGGACCTCATTTTTCTCATTTTTCTCTTTGTATATAGGGAAATATATCACAATGTTAAATGTTTAAGGCCCATAGATGGAAAAGGTGGACTACTGGAATGGATTTTTCAAAATGGATTGGTTGTGATTGAGGAAGACTTTAATTTCACCTTAGGAGCATTATAAATCTAGGCTTGGCTACTCAACATGATAATATCTTTGGTATTTCATTTCAAAATTGGAAGAAAACAGTCTTTTGGATATTGAACCTTCTAAACTATCTCCCACCTAGAGTAACAAGAGAGTCAAGGAAGCCATAATTACTAAGAGGCTTTACAAGTTTTTAATATTTAAATCCTTCTTAGATGAAGTGATAAGGATAAAAAAATGGGTCACCACTAGGGGAGACTCTAATCATAATCTTGCAGTGTTAGAGGTGGCCCCTTCAATAGAGAAACATGCTAACCCATTTAAACTAAATCTAGAATGGACGAAGGTGGATGATTTTGTTGGAAAAATCAAAGTTGTTTGGAAAACTTATAATGGTAATCTATAATAATTTCCTCAAATTCAATTTCACCTAAACATACAAGAGGAAAACAAGGTGGCTGCCAATTCTGCAAGAGACAAAAAGATGAAATATGATAGGATTCTCAAAGGAGTGGAGGAATCCTTATAGGTACTCTACAATAGTGAAGGATTTGTGTATTTGAGTGAGGAAAAAAAATCGAAGTAAATTATGTTGGAACCATCAATGTTGGCAAGACCACAAGTTTTGTACCACACAACACCAATATTCAACACACACCAAATAGTTTCTTCTACACTTGGGATAACCATTTTGCATCGTGTGCACATAAACTGGTCCCACACAGAGACTTGTAATAAATAACACATGCATATCCAATCAAGATTAGTTGTAATGTCTGTAACCATTTTTTAACCAACTAATCGATCGTTCTTGTGGTTGCTAGTGAGTTGGTAGAGTTTCCATCATTAGTCTTCTTATGAAGAGATAAAAGGAATGCACATAGAATAGGAATGGATGATTATTGTAGATTGTGGAGTGTTGATGGTTGATGGTATGCTATGGTTGTTGTAGTTATGGGTTTGTTATTGTAATATGAGAGAAAATATATCTAGATCTGAGTCTTCTAGTCTCTAGTTTGAGTCTGAATGAGTCTTTGAGAAGGATATGACTATTGTATATTTGAATTCTTATCTCTGGTTGATTAATGAAATGAATGAGATCCAATTCGGTCCTTCCTATCACAAAATTTGTTATGAATGAATGATTTCTATATGTGTTAGACTATAGTTTACATGTATGAATGTTGATGTGAATGAGTAGGATCTAATGCACAATTATGGGATATATGTTTCTTGTTTGTAATGTTACTTCATGCACTACAAAATTACAATTCGGTCTCTTTGATTCTCATAGGCGTCTTGGTGATACCTTATTCATTTCTTGAATATTTAATATGTCTATGCTAATGGGGTGTTTGTTGGTAAATTCTTTCAAACCCTGGGTGTGAAACTTCGATCCAACAAATTGGTTCCATTGTCGAGATCGATGATTTTGTGATACATCGTGGAGTAAGTACATGACATGGGAACCTTCAAGAAAAGAGATAGAAGAATGGATTTCTGAGAAATGGGACGAGTTCGCACGATGGAAGAATTTTTTTTTGTAAATCAGCAATGATAGAAACAAATTTACATATATTTAGATTTGCATGAAATTTTCTTTGTTGAGTTTCCTTATCTATTACATGAGGGGGTAAAGAGACATGCATGTATTAACTAGGTATGGTGAGCCCAAGAATTGGTGGTTTGGGACCAAGAATTGGTAACTTGGTTGAAGTATTTGGAAAAAAGGGGGTGAGAGCCATTGATTTTTAGTTTGAACAAGTTAAATAAGGATACATTCTTGAATTTGCGGTTGAATGCAAAAAATATTTTAGTTGTGTAGAAAGAAAGTTTGCAGCCAACTCTTGAAGAATATTGTTAGATGAGATCCCACTTTGGATCAAGATTTTGTTCGTGGAAAGAGGATGATGCACATGGAGCCTGATAGGATGACAATGTAAATCTTCCATGTGGAGGGGGGATGAAAGGAGGGGGGTAAAAGATGAGATAAAGTAAAGAGAGAATGGATCTAGAGGAATGGATCCAAAAGAATATGAGATGAGGAAATGAGAGAATGGATATAGAAGAGAAGAGAAGAAGAAGAGCTAAGTGATATGCAAGAAGAGTCGAACTAAGGTAGCAGTTCGAGCAAAAAATAAAAGAAGGGAGAACAAGGGGTGACAAACACATAGAAAGAAGATATAAGATGAAGGTGAAAGGATGAGCCATGTGTTACACATTGTTTTGGTCACCCCAGTGATCAAATGATGACATGTGCAGAACTCACTTCCATGTTCCCTGAAAACACTAAAAGATACTTTCTCCATGAGAAAAGTGGTTTACCTTTTCTTCCTTAAAAACTATGACAAGGGAGATCGTCACACCCTACTCTATGCTTGGGGTGCGACGATTCTTGATCATCACACTCTACAACAAATATGGAATACGATGTCATCGTAGGATGCCTATGCATAGGGTGCGACGATGCTTAAACAAGGGAAAAGTGAAATTCATGAATGTTTTGGAAATGAATCTTCTAGAAGATGAGGTGGTCTCCGATTGGTTTGGATCTTACTCACTTCTCTGATTTAGTGGGATCATCCTAATATCCTCATCCATCCCTCTTTAACCCTATATAAAGAAGTATCTCTTATGGAAAAGGCTAATGTTTGCAAAGGATTGCTTATGCATGAAGAGTTCTGCTATAGATTATACTTGAGATAGCTTTGCTTTAGCTCTCTAAGTCAGATTGTGGATATTCTTCATAAAAGGCATTGGAGCAAAGGTGTGTGTGACAAAGCAAAGATCCATTGAAATGGACCTTGCAACATCAAGGCATGGGTTGTATTCTCCAATTTCCATTTAATATGATGCAACAATACTTTTCTTCCCTTTAAAGGTGTCTTTACTTTTATTGTATAACTCCTTGATCTTATACATATAATTCATTGGAATATATATATCTTTGTTCTCTCTCTTTTGTTGGTTTGTGCTTCTTAAAAAGTTTCACCATCCCACAAATCCAAAGATGGAGCGACAAGGACGACACTAGCAAGGATCAAGCATCATTTAAAAGGTTTGCCATTTGTCCCTCTCTGAACTAGTTTATATGACAATGAAGTCTAAGGTGAAGTTTGTATTCTGTCTTGTTTTGTTCTAGCTTCATGTGGAAGTTAGGGAGATTAGTTTTTTTCTGCACTTACCGATTTGTTCGATAACAAAATTGGAGACTCCATTGGGTATATGACTTTTTTTTTCCCTCTTATTTTCTTTTAGCCTGCCTTCTTTTGATCAATTTCATTCTCTAAGTTTGTGGGTGATCCATCTTGACTCCCTGGTTATTGTTGAAATAATGTAACTGCGAAGAGCATTCTTATTATTATTGGATTAAATCCCCATTGCGTATTAATCATTTCATTATTATTATTATTATTGTTATTGGATTAATCCCCATTGTGGATTAATCATGTCGGTAATTGTATAAGGACCAAATCCCTTTTTGCGGATTGGTCATCTGACAATTATAAAGGGCAGAATAAGAAGTCGGCCCCAACAGTTATTATGGAAGACCCAAAATTAATTAAAGGTGGGTTTACCCACCCAGAGTGAGAGGTTGGCCCTACCAGTTGTGACCTTTCACACATGCCATAACTTGTATAAATAAAGGAGGCTAGCACCTCATTTGAACATAACTCACTTGCTCAGTTTGAGAGACAAGTTTTGATCTGTTACCGTCAAAGGAGAGAGGGAGAAGAGTGGCACATC
>ML820890.1:74794-91076 GCA_009831015.1 Picea engelmannii
AAAATCGGAAAAGTTAGTAGTTTTGATTGTTTGGAACCCATATAATTCAAAGATTGAGAAATTGTGCTTTCTAATTTTTGTATTATGGAAAGAGAAACCTTCTCCCTATTGTAATTAGAGTCCATTGAATGAAATGATTTCATATCATCTATTTTTTCAATTCATTGCGTAAAGGTCAAATACATCATCAGTTTCATTTCCGTTTCCCTTTTGAGTAAGCAACAACCTTTAAAATACAATGTAATTTTAAAATCTATTAGAAAATTTTATTTTCTAGAAATTTTATACACCAACATTAGTTAGGATAGCTCTTTGGAATAGGTTGTAAGGCACACTCTCCAATGCATCAAAACACACAATAGTATCTTGTGATAGGGAGAGTTCAAATCCACTTACTACATTTTGTCCCAGGAAGCCCTTTTAACACAAGGGTGATTCATGAGGTCACATTAGGGCCGATAGAGTTACTCAACCTAATATGTTGGTCTTAGTGTAGAGATTTCACATATTATTGGGGTTCACTTGAGAAGAAAATCCTATGGGGAGCTTCTCGAGTTGATTTCAGGCTTAGATACCCTGCCTTTGCACATGGATCAGACTATCAACTGCTTCCTTAGGCATCATTGTCGTAATTGGTAACCTTAGTGGCCTATCTCTTTAGAGTATTTACACGAGGTGACTGTGGAGGGGCAAGTCTTCATGATACCTGGAATCGACATTGGCCAAAATCACTCGGGCTCCTTAGAGGGTATACCCAAGATTATGTATGGGAGCTTGCACCAGGGTGTAATTCCATTAAGCATGTCGTCAACGCAACTTTTCCTTTTGCTTTATCCTAGCCCCTTCTTGTCTTGATTTCACGACGTTGGATTTCATCACCAAATAGTGAATTCAAAACAAGAAGGTTTGTTTGTGTGTTTGATATCTAGATTTTATTAGTGAGTGTTGCTTGTTTCTCTAGTTGGCCATAACTTTCTTTCATTATTTATTTGGTGCGATCAACATCGTCCCTCGTTGTTCACATAGGATTCAAGGGTTACCTCCAAAAGACCCAAAAGAATACACTCCTTTTCTTCCTAACTCACCAGAGGGTTCTCCTGAAGGAGTAGTCAATAATGACGTAGCCTCTAAGATTAGAAGTTCTACTCCATTAGAGGAATCAATACTTCCTGTAAATCCATTATTGAGTGTAGTACAATATCCAATTTTGCTCCGGAAAAATTCATCAGGAGACGTTGTTGCTAAAGATTATACTAGAATACCTATTGTACCTCACATAGAGTCTAATGTAGACGATCCTCCCTTCCAGAGTGAGTCGTTTAGAAATTCGGTTCATACTTTTGGAATTTTTAATCCTAGCTCTTCTCGCCCTGCCCGTTCTCTTTGGAGGACCTCTTTAGGACACGGTATTTTTGAAAAACTAGGAATGAGTCACCTATTCTTTTTTACCTCTAATCAACATATGGCATCGCATACACCTATGAATTCCACTGCTTATACAATACCTTTATATCATTTTACTGGCATGACCAGTAATGTTGTCACAGTCTCACACCAATTATTGGTTGGTTCTCATACAATTCTTCCTCTCCATCTCGCTAGCTCTAACACGGTCCCACAAGTTACGCCTTTTTCTGCCGTAAGTGCAGTAATCACTCAAGATCCTATTGTAACACCACTTCCTCTTAGATCAAATATGTCACTTCCACCTGGGTATAACAGTCTCAATACTTCTATTTCTAATCCTACCCAGAGTCCATCTGGAGGGCCTAATCTTTTTATTCCTCCTAGGTATAATGTTGCTAATATTTTTGTTCCTACACCTACCCAGGTTCTCTCCCGGGGGCCTAACATTCGTCCTCCACCTTCACCTAGAGGATCTAATCATCCTGACCCAAGTATCTCCAATCAAGTTGGAGGGACAAGTCATTCTGTCGCTTTTGGTTTTCAAATTCCTATTGGCGACCAACCTCAAGTTGGGGTCCAAATTCAATTTGGGGGGAAATCTCAAGTTGGGGGGAAACCCCAAGTTAGGGATCATAACCCAATGTATGGGAAATATATCCGTGGATTATAGTCTCAACCTTGGAATTTTCCTTTCCAAGGAAATCAAAAACCGCTTGGGGGGGAAAATCCTGAAGTTAATTCTTTTGTACCCCCTAATCCCGGGTAACCATATCTAGGTTCTATGAATCCTACCCGAGGTCAATATTTTCAGTCTAATTATCCTTTCCAAGGAACCTTACGTAATCAACCAACTCATGTTGGCTATTTGACTCAAAACCGTCCACCAACAAATTTGACATGACCCTCTAACTATCTACAGACTTCTTATGGTCCTACTGGTATACCTACGGGGCTAACTCCTCAAAATTACCAGTTTCCTCAAGTGAACAAACAGTTTCCATTTCTTGCTACTTTGCATTTACTAGATTTATCTAGGATTTTGAATGATCCTATTTTTCATTCTCCTTATTGGCTGCTCATACCTGCTAAGTTACCATCAGACATTCCTAAGTTTGATGACCGATCATGGGAAGACCCAAATAATCATGTCATGACTTTTCATTTTTGGTGTTCATCCAACTCCTTGATGGATGACCCCATTAGATTGCATCTTTTCCAATGAAATCTTACGGGTTCGGAAACCAAATGGTATATTGAATTTGCACAAGGATTATTCAATGACTTCAATACCTTAGCTATATATTTCTTAACTGATTACCAATTACCAATACAATACGAGACAAGAACCAAAATTTTGAGTTCAGTTAAACAATCCTCATCTACTCACATTTCTGATCATATTAATGAGTGGAGGAGGAGAAGACGATTAATCAAAGTTCCCCTTCCTGATCAACTTTTGGCAGAGTGGTTTACTAAGTCACTCATTGGTCCTATAGAATATGGTGTTTCCATGGGTGGTGTCATCACTGAAGAGAAGGTGATTAGTCATGCTCAATACTTGGATCTCGTTTATTCACAAAAGGGCACATTATATGACTTGATCCCTGATGGTCCTCTCCCGTCTACAAATCCAACCCCAACACCTCCGGTAGCTTCTCATGTTGCTGATGGTGTGTTTGACACTTTTCATGCTGAGACTCAGTCTAAACAAGACAGACATTCCAACCCCAAATATACTACTGTTAATTTACAAAATGCTCCTCCTCCAACTCCTTCTCCCGGTAAAACCTTTGAGGTTAATTCGGTTCAATCAACACCTACCGGTAAAAATGAAAATAAAAAGAAAGGGAAGGGTAAGAATAAGGAGGAAAAAAATAATAATCAACAATCTGATAAACCCAAGGCTCAACCTATTGATGAAAATGAAAATCACAAACCTCATTATCCTTATATTATCTATGGTGAGTATAATTATACGAAATATTTTCCACGACGTCCTGAGGTTACTAAGTTCTTGCAAGACACCAAGACACCTCCTACACCTGTCATTTTGTCACAACCTTTTCCTTCTCAGAAGCAAGTCCAATTGATCATTCACGACCAACCTTCCCCCTCTACCACATCTTATGTACTTATGTGTACTAGTGACTCCAATAAGAATGGAGTTGCAGTCACTATTCGAGCCAAAGATTATTCTCCTTCAAAAGAGAAAGTTGATGATTCACCATCTCCATTGGTTCAACCTCCTCCATCGAATTCACCTCCCAATGGTCCTCTTCATCTCAAATGACCGAGTCTAGATATAGTTATTCATCCTCCTCCTAAGGGAATGGTTTGTAAGTCATCATTTAATCCTCATGCACGTGCTGCTCAAAACCACAATATTGTAGAATATATTTCTCAAGCACCTTATGCGATGTTGAATCTCAAAGTCGTTCAAAGTTTTCCTACACAACAAAAGGAACTGTTAAAGGCTATTGGTGGAATTGATCCTACCGATATGAACTTGATAATATTTGACTTGGAATATCATATTCCAATTCATCATCCTCAATTAGAGTTTCAAATACAAGTTATTGTGGAAAATATGAATATTTGTCGAACCGTTATTGACGAAGGAGCCTCGACTTTCATCATTTCCATCACTTGTTGGAAATCCATTGGCTCTCCTACCCTTACCGAGTCACACAATACTCTAAAATTATTTAATGGTACATGATTTAAACCTTATGGTGTTCTTCCTTCATTGTCTATTATGTTAGAAGGTAAAGCGGTTACTGTTGAGGTTGAGGTCTTTGATGCACCTCTCAATTACAACCTTCTACTTGGACGTAGTTGGATTGATTCCATGCATGCAGTTTTTTCTACTCTTTTCCATGTGATAACACCTCTTATCTAAAAACACCGAGTTTCAATAGGACGACAGTCCAAAAATCGAGACTTAGACATTTTTCGAGGGTTCTTCCAAGGTTTTCCTTTGGTTAACAACCCAAATTCAGCTTCATAGCTCAGGAATTGTCCCATATCCCTCTTTCAATTTTTTACTATACCTTCTTGGTATCCTTCCCCATTTCATTTCATTCAGGGGAATCATTTATTTCATATGACTCCATCTCCCTTTTTTTTTCCAGGAAACCCAATTCAACCGAAGTATAGACATATATACATGAAATTGTGCATATGTTCAACAAAATCACAGTTTATTTCCTTTAATTCGAGCCAAAATAGGAGGCTCAAGTATTCGCGTGTAGAAAGAATGTTCAAACCATATAGTTCCTTACTTATATACACAAACATGCAATATAACAACCAGTCTACTCATCAAACAAGCATGCACATCCCTGAAACATTCACAAGAACTCAACCTTAAATTACAGTTCAATTACACAGGGTACAAAATACTTATCTATTACAGTTGATAGCTGACCAACTGATTGTGGGTGTTCGCCTTTCCACCCAATCGTAGGATCAGAGGCATTCACTAGTAGCACTCTGGCCACTCCCGTGCCAGGCCATGATATCACTAGGGAAACTTCTCTGAGTTCCTCAGGTCTTCTGCAAATTCTCAGAGATCCTTTCTCTGTCACAGCCTCTGTAAGGTTTATCATATGCTTCCCCAACATCAATATCACAACCCTAATCTATGATAAATGATCTCTATTTCACAAACTTTGCGAGGTTTATCAGATGCTTCCCCATCATCAAGCTCACAACTTTCATCTCTGAGAAATCCTTTCTCTGTCACAACATCTACAAGGTTTATCATATGCTTCCCCAACATTAAGCTCACGACCTTCATCAATGAGAAATCCTCTCTCTATCAAAATATCTGCGAGGTTTATCAGATGTTTCCCCAACATAAATCTCGTAACCCTCCTAGCTCATGTCAGGTTTTTTGGGTTCTCTTTCAAAAGTAAAGAAAGGTATCGGGGAGGTTACTCTCCTCCACCTCTATGGCAACAAAAAAAGTCTCCCTTCTTCCCCACTAAGCTCGAGACTTGCACGGGGTGTATCATATTCCTTCCCAATTGGATTTCCTCTGTGTAAGAGAATCCCTTCACATCTACACTGTCCCTCAATGCCCTCTTCTTCTAGCACCAGTTACTTTCCAGCCAACACCAAGCCCGTGACCCTCTTTTTCTACAGTTTGGGATTCAGGTCTTCTATGCTCTTGTTCATAACTCTTCCAAGAGTTATATGATATTTATATTTCATGCGCTCGTGCATTCCTTTTAGAAATGATCTTACCCATAGATCAAATTCCTCCTTTGGTTCTCTCTTGTAACTAGAACAACTTAATCTTTCAGTACTTCTTCTGAACCAGAGAGACTCACACATTCTTCTTCTTTGCAAATCATCCTCTAATCCATTCGTTAGTCTCTTCTTCTTTCTCGAGTGATTTTCTCCCCCCCGTAGGAAGGTTCTGTACCTATCCTATTCCTTCTTCCAGAAGGAACTTGGATCAATCTAGATCTGCAGGAAGACTGCACTATATCGTACTTTGGGATTACAATTTTATGTCTTGTCAGCCAAGCCCTCCATGCTTCCCTTCAATGGGGTAGTTGATTTTTCAACCGTGAGTCTGTTTCTCATTAAATTATTTTTCCTTGGGATCAAGATGAAACTTATTATTTCAACAAAGATAATTGGGTCTTTTTGACATAATGAACCTTCTGTACAGTTTCCTCACTCTTTCCTCTATCATTGCCAGTACTGGAAGGATTCACCCCCACAGTTAGTTGTTGTAAATCTAAACAATAGTAGACATTATTCACATGCCATAGAATTGTAATCATAAATAATGATTAATTAAAATCTGGGGGAAACATGGGTATTACAATCCCCTCCCCCTTCAAAAGAACACCATCCTCAGTGTTCTTTCTTAGTAACACTTGTCATACATTTGTCATTCAACTGGTTCATAAATCTTTATCCTCTTTATTGGTCAGGTCCTTTCCAGACCCTTGGAATTCATCACATGCTTTCAATAATTTTGGCCAAAAAGTATATTAATCACAATTTCATGCAAAAACATCTTACTGTTGTGAAAAATTCAAGAGGAAAAATTTCATGATCTAGCACAATACTTTTCTATTCAGTTCGTGGATTTGCATCCATATGAAATTCTTGTTATCTTCTCTCACTATTTTACCTTGACATACCCATTGTGTGCATGATCCCAATTAATAATTTATAAGAATTATCAAAGTCTCCTCATCCTTGCGATCACTCACCCTCAAGGACCAGGATCATGAATCCCCTTCTTTGCTCTACAGTCTCTTGGGAGATCCCTCTTTTCTTGCCAAGGATTCATCTCACAAGAAGAGTTGTAGAGACTTCATTGAGTCCTACAGCTGAGGAGTCCCTCTGACTTGCTTTGTCGAGGCATCCCTCTGGCCTGTGTTACCACAACACAACATATTCTTGTTGAAATATTGTAACTACAAAGAGTATTCTACTTATTATTATTATTATTATTTGAGTCATTTATTTATAGATCAAATCCCCTTTTGTGGATTGATCATGTCGGGCATTGTAATTGACCAAATCCCCTTTTGCGGATTGGTGAAACCCTAATTGTATTATGAAAATTGGGAAGTTAGTCCCCAATATAATTAAAGTGGTTTTAACCACTAAGAAGACAAGTCGGTCCTGCCCAGCAAAGAGACACCTTTTCAGCACTTGCCAGTTTGTATAAATAAAGGAAGCCAACGCCTCATTTGTACAATCACTCAACTCACTCATTTAGTGCGCAAGTTTGAAGGAAGTTGCAGTTCCTAGTTGCTGGAAGAAGGGAGAGATATAGGCGCATTTATCAGTGTAGGATATTCTCTAGTGTTTGGTTTATTGTCTTGTCATTGTATTGGCTATCTATATTAAGGAAGTTTTTGTTGGGTGTTCTCCCCCATGAGGGTTTCCCAGGATAAATGTTGTGTATCTTGTGATTGTGTTTCTCTCAGTGATCCTACCTATGTTATTATTATCTAGTAAATTGAAAAGAAACCTAATAATAACTCAAAAATTAACATGGTATCAGAGCTAAGATGAAGAGAGAATCTTTCACTAGATAAAGAAAAATGTCATTGTTGTCGTACAAGAAAATTAGGGATTTTTGTTGGAGAGGAAGTTTTTCCTAAAAACCATCTAGAAAAGTGTGCCCTAACCTAGTGAAGCTTTTGGCATATTGAGTGCACCTTTTCAGTGGATAGAACTCTCGAAAAGTGAAACCCTAGTTTTCACTAGTACCATAAAACCAAAAGTACTAGAAAACCAGGAAACCAGAAAACTAGGAAACTAGAACCAGTACTAGAAATACCGGTCCAGATTTTCTCAAGATCAATTTAAAAGGGTAAATTTTGGATTTTTCAGAACTCTGAATGCACCAGCTTACTCGCCTCAGCTCAACACATCTATCAGCTAGATCATAATTTCAAAATTTGAAGTTTGAAAAATTAGAGTTTCCTCATAAAACCCTTAGTTGCACTTGCAGTTGCAGTTTCAAAATCAGTTGCAGTATCAATTGTAGTTGTAGTATCTGTTGAGGTATCAACTATAGTACCAGTTACAATCACCCTTGAAGTTTTAAAAATTGTTGGTAATTATTTACTGCTACTACAAGATGGTGCCACTACCTGTGATGCAGACCCCCCCTTCTCCCCCCAAGGATGCTGACCTCCTGGTCTAGGATTGATCAAGAAACTGAGTCATATTGACTATTTGGGTCTCTCCTAGACCCCAAAACCATTTACACAGGCCCTTTTTCCCATGGCGCAGGTTGTATGAGACCCGTAGGCCCTCGCCTGAGCGTTGCTCAAACCCCAATGCCAAACGGGTGCTAGATCTTCCCTGGCTAAGCCCTTTCCTTTACGTGACCACGAATATGACCACTCGCCTAACCACGAGGCACTTCATGATTTCACATGTCGGGTGTTTTCATATGAGTCAAATCCAACTCTCCGACTTCCAAAATCCCGACTTGGAGCCTAGTGCATGCTAGCTACTCTGTTGGCCTTCACCAATGTGACCTTTGGCTATGACCCGAGGCCAATCTCACGAGAGATTCACAAATTCGAGTGTTGGATATTCACATGTGAGCCAAGATTTAATATCTCAACTTCTGAACTCTCGATCTTGTGTTTGTGTTAGATCGAAGGTCCACAATCCCTGCGATCCAACGGTTCAGATCTCCTTCGCGAACTCAGGATTTCATGTTTCACGACTTTGGAAGTTGGATTCCTTCTCCATCTCGAGTCCCTATTTCCAACTTCCCAAAATCTACTCGTGCCAGATCAATGGTCCTCAAATCCTCCTGATTCGATGGTCCAGATGGCGTCGCGATTTCGTATTTCATGAGTTTTCACAACTCTTGCCTCTGGTTCTCTCGATTGTGAATTAGTGAAACGTTGATCTCTCGCCACATGTCCCTTCTCTATGGATGGTTAGGATTGTCGTGGTTCCTGACTCTTCGAGTATCCTCCTCTACAATTTCAAATGGTCAGGGTTCATGCACTTACTTCTGGATCTAATGACTATTGTTCCTTCGCTCCTAGATCTAATGACTGAGATCTGTTCTCTCCTTATGCTCACTCCTCTTATATGGACTCTAATATGATGATCTTGATTCTTCCTCTGCTCGATCCAACGATGGTTGTTTCTCCCCCTCCCGAGCTTTTGCTTCCTTCCCTGACTTGGAAGGATTTCTAAGTTTCCAAAGGGCTCAATCTTCTATCTTTCTACGAGTGTGTCCCTTGGGCTTCGTCTACACTTTTAGAAAGTGTTGTTCCTCCTGATATTTTTCTCCCTCCCAACTTAGAAGAATTTTCTAATTATTTCGAAGCTGTCAGCCTCCAATATTTCTCCCGCGAGCCGACTACTCTGGGTCTTGCTTACTCCTAGGAATGCTTTCCTTTATGAGATTTTGAACTTGAAGCAAGTTCTCTCTATGCTCCTTCCTTGCGCTATCTTTCCTGAGTTATTCGATTTACTCAGTATCCTAAGGGTCTCACCCTTATGCATCTTTCAAAATACTTTCTGGTGGCCTCCTAGAAACCTCTTCGCTCGACCTCCTGAGGTTTAACCTCTCGGGCCTCAAAGATCTTTGTCCCTTCCATTCCTTGAAGGAATGTGAGTTCCTTCTTGGAAAATTTCACTCAAGCACTCCTTGAAGAGATTTCTAGAGTATTCAACCACTCTGTAAGTGTCTCCCCTTGTCACTTCTCTTCTCAGAACTCGAAACAGAGTTCCTTTGTGCACTCCTCGCACTCGCTCGATACCCGCTTGGTAGAGCTCTATAAAATCTTCAACAATTATGTCTTTCTGTGCTTCTTCTACACAGTCTTCCCTCCAAGGTATTCATTAACCTTGAGGATCCTTCCTGAGTTCATAAATGTTCTGGTGTGCCCTCTTGGCATGTTCTTTCCTGAACTCATTTCGAGATTCATATGCACACTTCTCGCGCTGGCTACATAGTTTCCAATACCCTTTTGTGCACTCCTTGCACAACTTAAAGAACCTAGAACAGTTTAAGCAAAATATTAAATATAATGAAATCTATCTCTGCCCTGCAAATGGAAAATGATTCATACACATATACAACATAAATGAACATTTCATTAAAATTCAATTGCATAAACACACAGACAATTCATGGGCAAGAAAAACTACTTTGTATTAATAAAAAATTCTTGTACAATGTGTTTACAAAAATTGGACCTCTACTGAGTCTCAACTCTCCCTCTCAAAACTACTCTACCACCTATTCTACCACAATCCTCCTCCCACAACCTCTTTTGGGCATGTTATCATCTACGCATACAAGAGGTCCTCTAGGGTTTCCTCTGACTAACCATCTACCCGAAAAACATAAACCTAACTGCTACCTAATTTCTATTGCATTCAAGAGAAGGAGTGGAAACTCCCACTCACTCACAATCATAAAATTTCTTAGCATTTTTCTCTTGTTCAATCATCCGTTCCAAAATGGATTAACAAAAAAAAAACAACTCTCAGAGTTTGAAATTTTAAAAAGGCGCATTACGACGCTGAGTTGTCCCTCTACATGGAGTTGCTGACGACGCTCCTACATCATACTGCATGGCTGGGAAAATCATGATCTCCTGCTCATGTTTCCCTCTGCTATGTTGTTGAGATCCTCCAGGGTCCCATACTTTCTCTTGGAGCTGTTCGTCTGCTCCTTTTCCTTGCTTCCTCTTTTGTTTCTACTGCTGCTTCTTCCATGATTCTATGGTAGGTCCTCTTCTGTTCAGCCTTCTCCTACTGACAGTTTCTTGTGCTGACCCCAACATTGGCCTTCTGATTTCTTCGATCACCTCGTCCAACTTCTCAATTGGCTGGTCCTTTTTTTGTAGACTGCTCCGCTGCACTTCCTTCTTGTCAATGGGTAGATCAACTTGATCTCCCTTGATGCCTTCATCTCCTGTGGTCGTAGCTTTCCATCCTCCTACAGGCTCCGGTTCTGCAGTCTCATCACTGAGCTTCTTCTCAGCTATCTCCTCTGACAAAATTTCTTCTGTCATCTCCTCTTGTGTTGGTTCTGTTATCTCCTAAACTAGCACAGTCAAAATTGTCATTTTTAGGTGATAGGAAGTACTTGAAAAATTTATTTCTAAATTTTTATAGGCTTGTTTGAAAGCCTATTGTTTGTAAATAAGTTTGAAATAAACATTGCATTTGGTTTTCTTTTGAAAACATGAAAATCACAGGTTTCGGTGGCTTAGGCGAACCCATAGGCGTTCATTAGCCACCGAAAACCTCAGCTTTCGGTGGTTAAAAGTGAGAATCAAGGCTTTCATTAACCACCGAAAACACATAAGCTTGAGAAAGTCAGAGCTCGCATTTTTCAAGATCCAGTTGTCAAATTGGCATAATGATTGAAGGTTAACCACCGAAAAATAGGGGAAATGGTGAAGGAGTGGCGGTATGATTACTCCATAAGCGCTGATTTAAGTTTTGATGCGCTGTGGTACCTTCTGAAGCTCCACCTGCCAATTCGAACTAAATCTTTTCATACACAAAATTTATGATTGATTTAGTTTCACCTAACTGTTTTAAAACTCCATGTAGCCATCCGATTTCAATTTTAAAAGAGTTGCATTTAATCATTACCCTATTAATCTGAGTATTTGAAAATCTCTCTGATTTCAGGATTATATTCAAACATATTGTCATTCTTCATTTTTGTCATACAAAAGCCCGAGTCTTTGCAATTTTTATGCCAATTAACTTGCCTCAGATCCATTTTTCTCCCTAACATTGTGCTGACTGTCTCCCCTAGCCTGAAAGTGTCGCAATTTGCATATACAGGTGCAGATCAAGTTCAATTCATGAACAAGCAGAGAAGGCATGTGAAACATCCGATGACTACAACTGTGTCTTGAAGTTTCTGATAAGTCAAACAACAGGTTTAAGCCACAAATCGACACACTATCCAAGTGCAAGTGCCAAGTTCTTCAAGGATCAGTATAAGTGGATTCGTGATGGATTGAAAAAGATAGACGTTATGAAAGAAAGCCAAACATCCTTGGTTCTATTGCATGCTATCTGATAAATATGCCATCTATTTAAAACTTACAAAGGAGAAGAGATCATGCTACCATGCGCTCAACCAAGTCGACAACAAAATGTCTTCATAGGGTTTTGACAGGGCCGCATTTGTTTATTTGAGATTGTAGATGCTGGGTGCTCAGGATCTTGTTCTTCTGCTGTGATTACGAATTTGATTCTAGGCATAGATATTTCCTTTGAGGTTTTGACTACAGAAAGTTTCAACACCCAAAGGGTAAACTGCTAAGGGGTCCTGTAGCGTTGTCTCCATTCAAGCTGTTCAAAGTTTTCTTTGCCAAATAGACAGAGCTATTAATCCAGTCCTTGCAGCAGAGATCGATTTACAATCATGTTGATGAATAGGTTCCTCGTGCCAAGATTAATCCATGATTACATAGATGCACAATTTTGCAGGCAGAGAATGTGCGCCCAATAGATTTGATAAGGGGAACCGTTTCCAGACAATGTAATTTTGAAGAATGTTATTGATTCCTTGTCACAAGAGGTCTTTGAGATTGATGATACAAAGGCATGGAAAAATATAGCAATATCAATTGCTGCTTATTCTCTGAGGCTTTTCCTTACAACGAAAACACCTTGGTATCTCTTCTTTCTGGCTTAAGCTGTACGAAACAGTTCATTGTGACTATCCTCATTGGATCGAAATACTATGTCATAATATCAATGTACACATCCCTGCTATATGAATGGAGCTCAAGTCAAGAAATATATGGAGGTTTCTATAGGTGGCAGTAAATTAGAAGAAGACTATAGGTTTTAATGGGACTCTTCTAATTGAACTCCAACTATAAGAAGTCAATGTAAAGCAACCTTGAAGTTTTAGAGGCTTAGACAAAGCACATTTTTGAAATTTCATAGCTATCCAAAGACAGAGCTTTCACTAGTGCAAAAGGAGAAATTATAACCAGTTAGCTGATGAAAAGCAGATCTTTCACCAGCTAACTAGCAGATCGTAAGGCGAAATAGCTGGTGAAACTTGAGATGGCCAGAGAAAGAGTATGTTTTCCTAGATCGAAGTTTTACTCAGCCAAATCTCTTAAAAACTCTTTCTAAAGATAGATATTGAATTATCATGTCCAATCTAAGATCCACTTTTGATGCAAAGGAGTTAGAGGAGGTGTTCAAGATGATTTGGCACCTATTTTGGGGGCAAAAGAATTAGGTTTTATTTCCAAACTTGGAAAATTCGAATTTCATGTTCCTCAAGAGATATCAAACAACCTTGGAAGGCTTATCTGCACAACACAGAGGTTCTACATGATCTGAAGACCATAGAATGAGGAATTCACCTCATTTTGAGGATCTCTCCCTCTCTTTTTGTAAAATTGTTTTGACTTTCTATCTTTAGCAGATCTGATCCATTCTTCTAGAATCTAAACTTTTATTGTAAAGCTATAAAGATGAAGATAGGAGATGAACTAAAGGGTTCAATCTTGGATACATTTTGGCTCATGTACTTAGACTCTTATCTTGATAATAGAATCAGAGTCTTCTTTTGCTATCAATGTCAGATTTATTCATGTGTTGCATTACTTTGTACTTTGATTAAGTTTAGATCATCTTTTAAGAATTGTTATCTTCTTATTTAGCACATGAATTTGAATTAAAGGATCTCTTACTATCTTGTATGCCCCTGCTTGTTAATGTACTTGGTTATCTAGACTAGTGTTATTCATACCATATTTCAATTACTCTGTCTAATCATTGATTTCTAAAAGCACTGTCTTATTCGAATGCATGATAAGTTGTTCTTCTCATTAGCTATTGTGTTATCCCATTGTTCCAAGCATACCAAATTTACCATATTCTTGAGTTACCAAGCATCTTGGAGTGATAATAGGTTCAACTTCAACTTCTTCCAGCTTCTCCCTGGCTGGTATGTTCCTCCACCTGTTTCCAATTTGATCTGTTGGATATGCCTACTTTGCATATTTATCCTCCTGTCCAGGGATTCCAATTCCTCACATAGCTCAACAAAATCTATGTTTTTTGCTTCCTCTTCTGCTGCAGGCTCCGATGCTGCAGTTATCTCCCTTTCAGCTTCCTGGCTGAAAAATTTGAGCAATTCTGCTAGATGCTCTCCTCCTGAAATCTGCACAACTTTCTCCTGGCAACCATCCTCTAGTTTTGGATTGTTCAACCAATCCTCCAACATCTTCAGCTCTTTCTCCCATTGAATAATAAATTCATCTGAATTCTCCTCTTTTTCTGTTGGGGAAGACATCAGTATCTACTCCTCTTTGACAGTCTCTACTGGATGTCTTTCTTTTGTTTCACCTACATCAAAGACACAATTAGATTTAAAATCATGTGGCCCCATGGTTTCCTTCTTGGATTCTTGTTGCACTACCTCCTCATGTGCAACTCTTGTATTAGTATCTGCTGGACTATTTGGCAAGAATATTTGAATTCCCCCAACGATCAGAACATGCCTTTGATCCTCCTCCGCTGCGATGAGAGTAATTAACTTCTCATCATCTTCATTCACATGGACTACAAACCCACATGAATATTCATCTATCAACACTCCTTGCTGATATGAACTCTCATATGAGTTCATCTCTTCTCCCTTGCCCACCTGGCGATCTGGGATTTCTCTTCTACCCGCTTGGAAGTCTATGAGATCCAATGATCCCTCTTCATTTCCCACCTAGAAACTTGAACTTCCATCACTATCCTCCTGGCAGTCTATGAGATCATCCACTGATCTCCTTCCATTTCCCACCTGGTAACTTGAAAGTTCACTTCTTCCCTCCTGGCAGTTTATGAGATCACCCAATCCCATTTCACAGTCCACATGGAAATATGAATTTCCACTACTGTAATCCTGACGGTCTAAGAGATCCTCACTTGATCTCATATCATTTCCCACCTAGAAGTTTATGAGACCTGTAACTAATCTCCCCTCCTCATCACTAAGGGTTTCTCCAACTTCTGGCTCACAAATGCAAACCAACTCCTCATCTGTGTCACTAAGGTTTTCAGCATACCTTAGCCACTTCCTCAACTCTTGTTGCTTCTTTCTAGCTAACAACTTTTGGATAGGCCATTTTGATTTCCTGTTCAGAGGCCATTCGTACCTCCAACATAATTTTTCCTCCTACTGCATCTTCAATGTCAGTTGTTCCATTCTTGCCATTATCTCAATGAGCTCCTTGTCAATTTCTGCTTTACTTTTCTTTTGGCGGTATCCTCTTCGACCACGCTCACAACCTTTAGTATCCATATTTTCTATCTTGAACCCTCCTGGATATCTACCATTTTCTTCACACCTTGCAACCATATTTACAGAGCATCAATATGTTGTCTTCCTTCACCTGCTGTTCACAAGTGAACTTCATCTTCTGATACCATTTGATGTCATCAGATTGTCTTTAGTCGCTTTCTTGTCTTTGCCTACACAATTATTCTCTTGATACTACTTGTCATAGTCAAATTGTCTTCTCTATATCCTTTGCCTAAAATATACAGACGAAATCAACTCTAATACCTCCTGATGGTATGATATTATCTCCTTTATCCCCTTCACCTAAAATCTACAGATGAAAATCATCTTTGATACCACTTGATGGTATTAGACTATGTCCTTTCACCATCCTTCTTTTGTCTGCAGTCTGCAAACAAAAACTAAACTCTGATACCACTTGATGTAGACCCCCCCTTCTCCCCCCAGGGATGCTGACCTCTTGATCAAGGATCGATCAAGAAAATGAGTTGGATCGATTCTTTGGGTCTCTTCTAGACCCCACAACCATTTACACAGGCTCCTTTTGTTATAGGATAATCCTCCTGTGGACAAGAAGATTTCCTCTTGGTGTCTAGACCCCTATAACCAAGACATAAAGGATGTTATCATTGGTCACTGAGATACTTTTATATGTAATTAAGCTAATGTATGAAGAGGAAGAAGAAAAGTGTACCTTTTTAATGGCGTTTGTCCTCGCACAGTCCAAGCTGAGCTTCGATCCTGAGCTCCTCGATAAGTCTTGTAGAACAAACAAAGATACAACAAGCTTCCTATTCTACTGAGATTAGCTCAAAAAAAGATCTATCTACTAGCGACAAGTTCATGTGGAACAAACACAAAATTGAAAGAAACAGACCAAGCATATATGTATATTAATGAGAACAAATGAAGAACACTTACAATCCTTTGATGAAGGTGCAACAACTTCTTCCAACTCTCTTTGTCCAACCTTTGCTCAAGTAATCCACACTGATTATGCTTCAATGGTATCTCACTTATGAGATCATAAGTTTGATTCTTTCTCTCCATTTCAATTCCCCCTTT